>JAJIBD010004781.1:0-173361 GCA_021461705.1 Cryptotis parvus | reverse complement strand
GTGTGTGTGGGGGCTGCCCAGAGTCTCCCAAGGACTGAGCCAAGGCTTGTCACTCACTCACCTCACTTTCCTTCCTAGCCGTGACCTGGAGGGACCTCAGGACCACAGACCCTGCTGTCCACCCCCTGCTGTCCACCCCTGCCCTAACTTCCCTATATGTGGCCTCTGTGGAGCCGGCCCAGCGTGAGAGGTGTGGGGCACCTTTGTGTCCTAAGTTGCTTTGAGTTGGAAACAGGCTTCTGTCAGGCACACTCCCTCCCTACCAGAAGCCCAGGGATGCGGGAGACCCTGTGCTGAGTCCAGCAAAGGTGGCGAGGAGCACCTGGAGGAAGAGGGTGGGGTACCAGACCAAGGCGAAAGATGCTCACTGCGCCTTTCTCGTGATGCTCTCAGAGAGCTGGGTTCAGGTTCATCTCTGCTGCTCTGAGGGACAGAAGAGGGCAGATGATCATGACCCATTTTATGTGGGGATGTAGGGCCCAAGAGGGAGAGGTCTTGCATATGCCTCCCTGCCCAGAAATCTACCTCCAACGCTTGCCGTGGGGAGTGGGTCCCAGCTTAGATATGCTGGTGCTGGAGCGGGGAGGCGGGAGCTGGGGGTGGCATGGGGACAGGACACTTGCTGTCCCTGCA
This sequence comes from Cryptotis parvus, assembly GCA_021461705.1. Lineage (NCBI taxonomy): Eukaryota > Metazoa > Chordata > Mammalia > Eulipotyphla > Soricidae > Cryptotis > Cryptotis parvus. The sequence goes on along the minus strand of JAJIBD010004781.1, from coordinate 172,728 downwards.
GCAGCCCTGTCTGGCCTGCAGACCCGGCAGTGGCTTTTGGGTGAGTCACGGGCTCCACATAGCTCTTGGATGGAGATTACCAGGTGACCACTGGACCTGCTCCTCCTCCTCTCCTCCTCCTCCTGCTCCCTCCTCCTCCTCCTCCTCCCTCCCTCCTCCTTTTCCTTCTCTTCTTCCTCTTTCTCCTCCTTCTCCTCCTCCTCCATCTCTCTTCCCTTTTCCTGCAGTGCTCTAGGACTACTCACAGCTCAGTGCTCAGTCTTCATTTCCTGCTCTGCCCCTTGGAGATAGAACCCTGGGCTTCCCACATGCAGAGTGTATTGAGCTCAGCTGCTGAGCTCTCCCCAGCCCCAGAGTGTATTTTAATCCCACCAGAGAGGAGGGCCCTGCCTCCCTGCTGTGTACTTGCACATATGCGGGCTCTCTGGAGATGTGTGTGTGTGTGTGTGTATGTGCATATCCTGTGTGTGCATGTACATGTGGTTAGTCTGAGCTTGGTATCTCTGCCTCTGGGTCACTATTTCATTTTGTGCTGCCTTTGAGAGTGACTCCAGACTCCAGCGTGTCCCCAGGAGCAGGGAGCCCACAGCCTTTCTATCATCTCCCCATGAGTGACTTCCCATCACTAAGAACCGTAGGCTCAGCCCCCCAAAGTGGTGCCTGTTTATGGCTCATGGTTGATAATCCTGAGGGCCTGAAGGGAGGGGTGTCAAATCGGGAAGTCCCTGCCACCCCTAAAGTGGTTGGTCCTGGCCAGAATCAGGCTGGCCCTGAACAGAGAGGCCCCGTCCCTAGCTGGCTCATCCGCTTCAGGCCTCAGGCAGCTCCTTCCTTGTCTCCCCACACAGGACGGCGCTCCTGCAGGCTCCCGCCCCGGCTGCTCCTCCCTGTGCAAAGCCTCGTGTGCCTGGCAGCCTTCGGCCTGGCCCTGCCACTGGCCATCAGCCTCTTCCCCGCAGATGTCAGAGGTCAGTGGGGAGGTCTCAAGGGCAGGGCCTGGTGGGTACCATTTGGTCAAGCGATTAAAAAAGATGCTTCTCTTTCATCCTTCAGTTTTTAAAGTTTGATTCATTTATTTATTTTTTAAATTTGGGGCACCTTATTTACAATACCACTCATGATAGGGCTTCATGCAGACTGTTCCAGCCACACCTGCCATGAAGAATCTCTCCCCTCCACCATTGTCTCAGTGGCCCCCCACTCCTGCACCCCAGGTCCCCTTCACACGGGCCTGTAGAGCAGTTCTCATGTCCCTTGGTCCCCATCAGTCCCAGACGGTGCTGTATATCCCACGTATGAGAGCCACAATCTGTCTGTGCCTCTCTTTGGGTGGGCTTCACTCAGCACGATACTCTCCAGATTCATATATTTTATCTTTTCTTACAGTCAACTAGTAAGAAATAGTTTTTAAAAAAATGTATTATTGGGCACTTGGGGAAAAGGGATTGGGCAGGAAAGGAACCGTTCGGATAATGGTAGAGGGATAATACTAATGGTGACTCTGCATGAGGATTCTGAAAGGAGGTAAAGTGATCTGCAAGGTACCTTCTCATTGCAAACCGTAATATGTAAAAGGAAAAAGACAGAAGTGCCCACCACTGAGGCAGGCTGGGGGGTGGGGAGGGAAAACTGGGGACGCTGGTGAAAGGATGTGACGGAACATTGTATGCCTGAAACTCAGTCATGGGTAACTTTGTAATTCACAGTGATTCAATTTTATTTCTGTGTCTTTTGGAGCCACACCTGGTGATGCTCAGGGGGTTACTCCTGGCTCTGCTCTCAGGAATTACTCCTGGTGGTGCTCAGGGGACCATATGGGATGTCGGAGATCAAACCCCAGTCGGCCATGTGCAAGGCAAATGCCCCACATGCTGTACCATTGCTCCGGCCCCAGTGATTCAATTTTTAAAACATGAGTTTTTCTTGGTGTTTGGGCGACACCTGGCAGTGCTTGGGGCTCCTCCCTGCTCTGTACTCAGCGGTCACTCTCAGCAGTGCTTGGAGGCAGAGCATGAGCTCAGTCCACTGAGCTGGCACCCCAGTCCGAGAAATACATCTTTCAGCTCTCACACCTTAGCAGTGGGCCAAGCCCTGTGTTCAGACTGTGACTGAGATGGACTCAGGCTCTGCCTCTGGGACGGGTGAGATGGTCACTGCTTGTCCATTCCGGCGACCCCAATCACACAACAGTAAGAGGAAGGGGAAGCACATTGGATGGGAGGTGAGCGAGCAGCTACATTCACCTGGCTGGAAGCTGGACCGTGGTGTGAAGGTTCTGAGATGCACAGCCTGCTCCCTCCATTCCAAGAGGTGTGAAGACAGCCTGTGCCCCAAGCACAGTGCTCAAGAGGGGCTGCACCAGGAAAGCGGGGCTGGGGCCAGGGGATCTGGGCACGTGGAATGCACCAGGAAAGCGGGGCTGGGGCCAGGGGGATCTGGGCACGTGGAATGCAGAGGGGTCATGGTCATGAGAAGGTCTTGCAGAGCATCTCTGTGACTTTACATGGTCCCCTAGCTGAGATTTATGGGGAGAGGGAGCCTGTGGGTCAGCGTGAGAGGCAGCTTGGGCCTGGCTGATGCAGTGGGCAAGTGCGCCCTGCGTGAGGTGGCCCAGGATGTGATATGTAACATATGTGGCTCGGGTAGAGGGGCAGTGTGTGGGTACTGGATCCTGGCTTTGAGCACCCAGTCATGCACAAATGCCCTCTTGGGAGGAAGATAGAATGGGGCCAGTTTGAGCGGACAGTGTGTTGAGCTGGAAGGAAATGTAGGGGGCAGAGAGAGCTCAGTGGGCTGAGCACCTGGTCTCCCATACACCAGTCACCTCCCACACATGGAGCTGGGAGTCACCCCTGAGCACTGTGAGGGCGACTGTCCACCCTGAGCGAAGGCCCCTGAGGAGTGGGCTCTGGGCACGGGGCCTGGAAGAGAGACCGGGCTGGTGAAGCAGCACCAGCAGGACAGCCATAGGAGTGAGAAGTGGTCAGTAATGAGCCTTGGGGGGAACAGGGTGTCCAAGCAGAGAGTCCAGGCAGCTAAGCCTAGAACTAAGAGGACTAGGGGCATAAGGCCATCACAGTGTGGGGCTCCTGAGAGGCCCAGCAGGAGAGTGAAGGGTGTGTGCTGGGCCCCAGGAAAACCCATCCTGAAGGGTGAAGAGACGGGTGCAGAACTGAGTGCCCAGGCCACAGGTTTGGCTGCAAAGGAAACAAAGAGAAACAGAAACCTAGAGCTAGATCAAGAGATTTTATTCAATGATTCTCTTTTGTTTTCTGTTTTAAATACTGGGTGGGTTGTATCAATATGAGTGGAAAATCAAAGGTGAGAAGTGGAAGGTGGAATCTGGGGAGCAAAGACCATGCAAGGGGTCCCCAGAGCACAGGGATCTGCCAGCCCTGGCGGGAGAGCAGGTCGCGGCTGGGTGGGATGGGGAGGCGGGAACTTTGTTCTCTCTGGCTCCTGAGTTCTCACTGAGTGTTCCTGAGCAGCTGAAGGAGGAAGAGTGGGGAAGGGACTTTTTTTTTTATCAACTTTTCTTTTGTGGGGGCCCCTCACCCAGAGTTGCACGGGGGCTGCACCTAGCTCTAGTCTCGGGGTTCCAGCATTGCTCAAGGGACCATATGTGGTGCCAAGGAGTGAACCAGATCAGCCACATGCAAGTCGAGGGCACAACCCACTGAACCATCTCTCAGGTTCAAGAGTGGGGAAGGAGAAGGGCAGAGTTGCCAAGTCGGCCAAGAAGGTTCAGGGAAAGCAGAGGGTTGGTGGGAAGGTCTGTGGATGTGGCCAAGGCCGGTCTGCCAGGGCCCATGGTCAGCTCCTGGAGGATCCTTGCAGCAGGGCCCGGACAGGGCAGGGGGAGTCTGGTAAGATGTCAGAGGTGCAGTGGCCCCCGAATCTTAGCTGAGTGGGAAAAACAAGGATTCCCAGGGGGTGCAAGCAAAAGAGGTATTTGGAGCAGCTGAGCCCATTTCTGAGTCAGTGACTGCAGGATTGATGCTAAATCAGGGTTGGCCTACAGAAGAGATGGGGAGAAGTTTTCAGCAAGGTAGTGGAGGGAGGAGAAAATATATGGTCGACTTAAAGGACTGCAGAATGAGGTCTTAGCGCACCCACCCACCCATCCAGGCTCCAGGAAGGGGGAAGGGATTTTCCCTCAGCAAGAGTTTGCCTGGGGCACAGTGGACATCCTTCACCCTCCTGCTGCGAGGATGGGGGTTGCTTCCCTCCTCTGAGCCTTCAAGTTATAGGCGGAATATCAGAGGTGAGGATCCTACATGGAGGGCCAAAGAAGGTGTCTCTAGGACACATAATGGAAAGATGGCTACCAAGTCTCCCCGGCAGCAGTCTCGGCTCTGCGTGCAGAGAGCTGGTCTCAGTGAGCGTCCCTGTCCTCTTGCAGTGTCTGTGTTCAGCGTCCAGGCTTCTTGACTCCTCAGCCTGTCTCAAGGGGACCGGAAGTCCATTTGTCTGTGACTCCAATGGCCACCCAAGCCTCTTTTACCTAGATGGGGAGGAGTGGAGTCATGGCTATGACTCGGGACAGCGGGTGGAGACAGTTTTCAGCGCCCCCCTCCCCTAGATGCGCTCTGGCTGGCAGGCCTGGGATGTTCTGAGTCTGTCTGTGACCTATGACACCAAAATCACCAGCCAGTTGGCTGAGATGACCCTATTTCCCCCATTCTTCCTCCCAATTAATTCTCTCTAACGAAGTGAAGCTGCTGCCGTCCGGGGATCAGGTCTCACTCCCAGAAACCAGTGGGATTTGCCACAATAAGTCTGGACTTGCTTGGGCTGACCCAACCTTGCCAAGAGCCACCAAGGTCGTCAACAAGAGTAATCGCTGGCACACTAATGAATTAATTAAGGGACTTGGAGAGGGAGTTTAGGAGGTGACTCTGAAGATGACAGGCCTAGAGTGCTTGGTGTAGGGTTTCCAACCCACTAACTCCAGAGGCTGAAGAGCAAGTAGCGATCCCTGATGGTACTGAGGAGGGAGTTTGATCTATTCTTTTCAAATGAGTATTTCTGTATTTCTGCCTATTCAAATGGGGGTAATTTTGAAATTAAAATTTCAAAGGACTATCATAGTAGCATGCAGAGAGAATTCTGCTTGCCTTGTATCAAATCCTCCTAAAGCCCTTCACAGTCAAGGTATTCATAAGCAAAGAGGGACAGACGTGTCTGTCTCCAGCTTTGGAGAAATGGAATCTTTGGTGCATGGGAGATGTAAAGCCAGGGATGGTCAGTTCCTATAGAAGAAAGAAAAGTTATCAAGAAGAGTCAAGAGCAGCTAGGAGGAGAACCTTGGCTGAGAGGGTTCATGGAAACTGGTGTTGGTTTGAGGGGTGGGGAGGTGAGGCAGTGTTTCAGGAGAGGCCTGCTGCAGGTGAGGTACCATGAGATGATGCAAAGGGGCCAAGCCCCACAGATAGTCCTAAACGGAAACCTTCCCCTCAAACATCTTCATCTTGGCCTCGGACCACCTTGGTGGATGAAGCATATACTTTGCCTCAGGGATGCCAGGTTGCATCGAGGCGTCCACTAGCACTGCAATAGTGGGGGGACCCAACCCAAACAAAACAGAACGAAGACGAAAACCCATAACCTCTATCTCTAGTGAGAGATTTCCTCAGGGCAGGGGTGGGGCGGTTACACAGGTAAGGTGCTTGCCTTGCTTGTGACTAACGCTGAAGTGGTCCCTGAGTGCAGAGCCAGGAATAAGCCGAGCACTGCCAGGTGTGGTGAAAATGCAAAACAACAACAACAATAATAGAAATATAATAATAATAATAACAACAACAATATGTTGTCTATGGGTAGTTGAGCTCCCTGGGCCACCCAGGAGACACCAGGAGTCATTTTTTATTCTTTGTTCCCAGAGTGAGCTCCAGGACAGGGAAACCATTGGAGGAGACAAAGGCGGGGGTAGAAGGGGGCACAGGAGAGGTGAAGGAGGGGACACAGTGAGGCGGAACAGCCCTGAGGAGATGCAGCCTCTAGAGGGCTCTGGGCTCAATGGAGAGGAGCTCGGTTGACTGTGATGTGAAAATGAGGGGCCCAAACATGGCCATCCTGAGGCAGGTACCAAGACTGTTACCCCATTTACAGAGGGGAACAGAGGCACCTTCAGGTTAAGACCTTGTCCAAAGTTCCAAAGTTACCCCTTTTCAGAGGGGAGAAGGCTTCTGGAATTCTCCTCAGCCCAAGGTCAAATGAGAAGGCCCACCAGAGCCCCCAGTGAACTGGTTATTAATAAGAACATTCCATCACCCTCAGCCCAACCCCTGACCTTTGGGGCATCCCACATCCATGCTCACAGTGACCTTCCAGAGGAAGTGCTTATGCCTTTGTTCTCAAACCCACAGCAGGAGATTGGGGCTGCCTAATGGACCAGCAAGCAGGCCCCAAACCTCCTTAGGAACGGGGTATGAACGCAGTAGAGCAGGGGTTGCCCCTTCCTGTTGTTCATGCAGGAAGTGGGGGTAGGTTCTGAGCGACCCTGTGACCTGCAGGTTAAGGCCTTGGCCAAGGTTGGTACAGCCAAGTTCTATCAGCAGCCAGGATCTGCTCCCACCCTATAGAAGCCGGGGTGCTTTCCCCATTTTCTTATAACTAGGGGTGTGGGGGTGACATGACATCTATCAGGGAGTCTGTGTTTGGTGGGGGTGGGGTGGGTGGAGGGGGTAGATAAACAGAAGAAACCAGAAAAGTCAGTGATCAAAAAGCCAAAGCAGAGTGAGAAGAGTGAGCATGCCAGGGGCTTGGCTAGGCCCAGAGAGCTGCCTGGAGGAGTGGGCACTCCTACATGGTCATCCGTGTCCTTGCTGAAACTCTTGTGTGTGTGTACACACAACACACACAAATTCACTGATTCGCATGCACACTTGCTTGCATTCTTGTACACATACAATCACACACATACACTCACACTCATGCAGTCACACACTCACATGGACTTGTGCACACACACACAAACTCACACAATTTGTGCACACTCTCACGCACTCAAGCCTGCATTCTGAAAAGCACTTATGCTTTTCGGAGCACTTGCTCACCCCCTCCACCAAGGGTCCTTCGGGATCTCTGTCCAGGAGCCTGGGCTGGGGGTGGGGAAGCCCCCTCCCCAACTCTGACAGTTCTGTGTTCCACACCTGAGAGCATTTCCTGTATTGGTTAATGACCCTCATGTCTTCTGGAGCAAGAGGCAGGGCTTGGCCAAGACCCCCCCACCCTTTCCTGCCACTGGCTTCTCTCTCTTATCTTTGTGCCTCTTTCTCCCTTCCTTGATTCCTCCCAGGGCAGCCCCCACCCAGGTCCCCTCTCTCTTCCCCAGCTATTCCCGAGAGAGCTGGGGGAGGGGGCTGGGGGATGGCTGCACACAGGCAGGAGCCATTGTTCCACAATCTGTTTTTGTCTTCATCTTGTTGGCAGGCGGCAGGAGAGGAGCAAAAAGGTTAATGAGGCTCAGTGCAGCGGGATTACTGCCTGAACGGGCTGCAGCGGGCGAGCCAGCCGTGGAGACAGGGAACTAATTAGGAGCAGTTTAACAGGAGGAAAAGTGAAATCTCCTCTTCACCAACTGTCAATAATTAGCTGATTTGGTGAGGTTGAAATGTGTCCACAGGAAAAGGTGGGCTTTTTCCCTGGATGAGTGAGGCTTGGGGGCCGAGGGGGCACACTGGAGCCGCCCTCCTCTCTGGCTGGCATCCCTCTCTCCAGGACCCTGGTCTTAACCTTCAAGACCTCAGTGTCCCTGGTCATGAGAAAAGGTGTTGAGTCTGTTTTGTCCAGCTCTGCCCATTATGGTGCTGGTGAGTGGAGCCACGAGCTAGTCTAGACCAGGCCTGGTTCTCTGGCTAGAGCAATGTGAGATCTTAGTCTAGTGCTGGCCTTGGGGGCCTCGTCTGTGGAGTCTGGTGACTGTTGCTGACTACCGGTGTCGTGGAATGCTATAGGGTGCTGGATGGCAACCGGGCAGGCTCACCTTGCTCTGAGGGCAAGTGTGGGTCCCTGGGCCACACAGCTCCTTCTATGCCAGCTTGGGTCTGGGCAAAGGACAGAGGCAGGTGGGGAGGGGCCCTAGCTGCATCTTAAGGGTCTCCACCCCCTTCCTGCCCCTCCAACGGCAGTGTGCTTCCCCACCAGCTCTAAAGCCGCTGGGGGCAGAGGAGTCAGGTTCAGAGCAGGGAAGATTGTTTCCTGTTTGGCCAGTTTGCTTGGTGTGCAGGTCTCTGCCCTTTGACCTCCCCTGACACCTCAGTAGGGGTGCTCCCCGCCATCCTTCTGCCCTTCCAGCTTCTGCTTTTAAATAGCCTGACTAGAAGGAAAGCACTTAGGGGGCACCGGCCTCTGCCTTCCCATCCTCCTCCTCTCCGGAGTCCCCACAGCACCCCTGCCCTTCCTCTCCACCTAGCCTGGAAGACCTGGGGCTCCCAACCCTTTCCCTCCGTGGGCCCATCTCTCCTCTCCCTTCCTGTCGCTCCCCCCTTCCCACTTTCAGAATAATGAAATGAAGATGTGTCCTCTCTTCCAGGATGGAAAAATAACGCGGCACCCCAGTGGGCACCCGCAGCTCTCCCCATTAACATCCCTGAGGACGGGGGCCATGATCCCCCAATTGCAAATGACTGCCCCAGCCTTCTCCAAGAAAGTATTTGAGCTCTCAACCAAGAATGGAACATTTAAGTTATTCTAGAAACAACTCCCTCAGAAAGTCCCCCTTGGGGCCGGAGAGATAGTCCAGCGGGTAGGGCATTTGCCTGTACGCAGCCGGCCCATGCCGGCCCGGGTTCAATCCCCGGCATCCCATATGGTCCCCCGAGCACCGCCAGGAGTAATTCCTGAGTGCAGAGCCAGGAGAAACCCCTGAGCATTGCCGGGTGTGACCCAAAAAGCAAAATAAATAAATAAATAAATAAATAAATAAATAAATAAATAAATAAATAAATAAATAAATAAAGCAATTATTAAAAAAAAAAGAAAGTCCCCCAGGAGCCCTGCTGGGATGATTCCTCTCACCTGTGTGGACAGGGCAGCACGTGTTTCCTGTGGTCTCTCGTCTCCCTCCTCCGAAATCCAGCTCTTTCTCCCTCCCTTGACACGGGGTGTCCCTGAGTCTGAGAACAGACTCTATAAGGATTTTTGCTCGTCTCAGTCCGGGCTTCCCTGGGATTTGTGACTCAAACTTCTCCCTTTCTTCCAAGAGGGCTGTGAGGTCAGGGGGCCACATGGGGGGGGGGCCATGTCCTTCCCAAGCCCATGGACACTCATGGTCTTCCAGGGCAGTGGCCCCCTCGCCTCCCCTCTCCAGCCCAGCTCCCACTCTGCTTGGAGATGTTTGTTTGGGGTTTTTCTCATTTGCTGGTTTAATCAGTCCCCACTGAACTCCAAAGTGGGCTATTTTTGCCACCAAGAAATCTGCCGCCTCCCGCCCGCTGCTTTCTTGGAGTTTGCCCACAGGACCCCCAGGAGGGACGGATGGGAATGGCAAAGCCGCTCTGAGCCCAGGAACGCCAACGCCACCTGTCATGTCGCCTGTTCCCACACCCCACCCCCCAAACCTGTGTGTGGCACACAGGCCCCCACACAAGCACACACACACACACACGCACACACACACACACACAAACTTGCACACACCCGCCCTGGCGATGGGCCTCAGCAGACCACATCCCAGCCCGCCCCTCTCCCTGCCTCTCCTTTTTAGAACCTTCTGGAACCCCTAGCTGGATTAAGAGAGGGAGGGGCTTGGGTGTGGCCAGTCAAGCTCGCTTAAAGCTTCAGTCTGTGCACACAGTGTGTGTCTAGCACACCTGGCCCCAGCACCAGCCTTCCAGTTGCTCCTGCTCTGTGAACTATAGGCCGGCCTGCCTTTGTAAGTCCTGGGTTCCCTAAGCCTCCCCAGAAGCTGGGCACCGTCGGGGGCATTCTCCTCCACTCCCTCCTCGAGGCCAGAAATCTTCCCACTGCTGGTGTGGGGCGGGGAGCCAGCGGCAGTGAGGCTGGAGTGGGAAGGGTGGTCTGAGAGTGGGTCACCAGAGGGTACTAGGAGTGCTTAGTGCTTCCCTGTGCTTCAGTGCCCACCAGGGTAAAACTCCCAAATGGGGGTTGTCTGAGCACCTGCTGGGCACTGAAGCACAGGGAAGAGGGAAACCAGGCACCAGCAGCCTCCCTGCCCTCAGGAAGCTTCCCGGGAGGAGGGGTAGTGCAGTGGGTAGGGTCACACAGCTGACCCAGGTTCAATGCCCAGCACCCCATATGGTCCCCACAAGCTCCTTCTGGAGTAGTTCCCGAGTGCAGAGCCAGGAGTAACCCCTGAGCATCGCTGGGTGTGACTCCCCGCAAAAACCAACACCAAATCCAAAACTAAGCAAGAAGCTTCAGCTGAGTGGAGACTCCCTTTGGGAGGTGGGAAGCCACATGCCACGGTGCTCAGGGCTCACTCCTGGCTCTGTGCTCAGGGATCACTCCTGGTGGTGCTCAGAGAACTGCGTGCACTGCTGGGGATGAACTGGGGGCGGCTGTATGCAAGCAAATACCTTAACCACTATGCTCACTGTCCCCTGGAAGGCTTTTAAATATTCCACTATTTGACTGAATTTTTTTTTTCCTTTTTGGGTCACACCCGCAATGCTCAGGGGTTACTCCTGGCTCTGCACTCAGGAATTACTCCTGGTGGTGCTTGGGGACCATATGGGATGCCGGGATTGAACCCGGGCCTGCATGGGCCAGCCGCGTGCAAGGCAAACGCCCTATCCGCTGGGCTATCGCTCCAGCCCCTGACTGATTTTTTTTTATCATGGGGTGTCTATACCTGGCTGTGCTCAGGATCACTCCTGGTGGCGTTCTAGGTACCTTGTAGATCCAGGGATTGAACTGGGATTGGCTGCATGTGAGACAGTTGTCCTTCCCCTGTACCACTTCTGGGATCTTAGAGACAGCTTCTGTCAGCCTGGCTGCCTCAGACAGCTTACTGTGGACTGGCAGGGGTGGGCTGGGGGCACTACTCCTTCTCAACTGTCAGAGAGAGGGTCAGCCCGACACTCAGGATGTGATGGCAAAGCCAGCAAGGGGGCCGTGATGGGCACCCTGTGGCAGCACCAGTGAAGTTGGTCTAAGAAGAACCAAGAGGCTTCCTGGGAAGAACAGCCTGAGAAGCTGGGCATGTAGCTGGACTCAGAGCCCAGACATAGTCTAGTGACAATGGAGAGCAGCTGATGGGTGAGGAGCCTGTGGAAGGTTCCAGAAGGTCCCAGTGTCCAGCCAAACACCCGACTGTCACCAAGAAGGCAGTGGGAGCCCAGAGCCACAGCCAGAGCTTGGCCCAGAGGTCCGGGATGAGGTTGGGCTGGGCCCCAGTCTCAGCCTATCACCCTTGTTTCCGTGATGCTCCCCCTACCCCAGAACTCAGGGCCTGGGTGGGCTAGGGTTGCCTCACCAGTGAGCTGCTTCCAGGCTGGCAGAGGCCTCGAGCTCACAGGTCAGCCAGGTGCTGCTTGGGCTTCGGACTGGGTGTCAATGTCGCCCTCACCTGTGGACCCTCAAAGGCCCAGATCCCCGGCCAGGAGCAGGAGGCAGCTTTGAACGGGGTCACAGGGTCAGGCTGAACACCCCAGCCCCCCAGCTCTGTGCCTTTGAAAAGGAGGCCGAAAAGCCAGCAGAAGAAAGGCAGGAGGAGGAAGTGCTTTGTAGTAGGTAAAAACCCCTGAGAATGGGACTCTCGGGCCTGGGGTCCAGTTTCCTGTTTATGTCTGGGCACCTTAGCTCCAGGTTCAAATATGTCAACTATCTGCCAGCCCCTGGCTGCAGGTGTGTGAGCCGGCAGAGGTGGCCCCAAATGCATTCCTGACTCCCCCACTGTTGGGAGATGAGCCTGGACAGAATAGCTCAGGGTTAACCCTTCCTGGGCCATCCTGACGACTCTCCTGCTCTGACCAGCTGGGCGCGGGGTGCCCCGGGGACACGGTGAACCAGTGCTTGGTGCTGGCTGCCTCTGACCTGAGGGAGCAACCTGCAGTCTGGGGGTTTCTTCTGCAGGGGCTGGGGGTGTAACCCACGCATGGGGTGTCTGGGAGTCAGGGTGCAGTTTCTGTTCTGGGGATCGGAACCGCTCACTTGGTAGCTCAGCTTCTCCATCCACCGAGGTTCATGCCTCTTTTTATTTTATTTTTATTTTTATTTTTATTTTTTTTGCTTTTTTGGGTCACACCAGCAACGCTCAGGGGTTTCTCCTGGCTCTGCACTCAGAAATTACTCCTGGCGGTGCTCGGGGGACCATATGGGGACGCCGAGGATCGAACCCGGGCTGGCACAGGCCGGCCACATGCAAGGCAAACACCCTACCCGCTGGGCTATCACTCTGGTCCTTCATGCCTCTTTTTAAAGTTTTGTTTTTTTGTTTGTTTTTTAATTTTAGGCACCGTGGGTTACAATTCTGTTCATGGTAGTAGCATAACATTCAGCACCCTCCACCAGTGTCTGCTTCAGCCGCATTGTCCCAGTGACTTTTTAAAGTTTCAAAATAAAACCCCTTATGCTCTGTTATTAGTGTGCTGTGTAGACCAATCTCACATACCCACACACATTGCAGCCTCCCGGCACCTCTCAGGTAAAGCTGAAGTGGTAGAAGTTTCAGGTACCCCCATGGGCACTGGTGATTGTGCCGTGCGGGGTGGTGTGGCTCCAGCAGCCCCATGACTTCCTGGTGCTAGGGTTCCGGGCACCATCTGCCAGGGCTGACTGATAACCTCGGCTGCTTCTCCGGTTCCAGCAGCTGCCACCCTCTGGAGCTCAGGGCACACACCCCTCCCCACCCCAGGGCCTTAGGCTGACCTGGGAGGGAGTCCCACTGCATGAACCGAGGGACCCACAGATTTCTGCCATCACCACCCTCACCGCTGCTGGCACCCTGGGGCGGGTCATGCCTTCTCGCTGTGGCCACTCCTGACTCAGAAGACCCTCTTCCACTCGTGTGGTGGGTGCCCGTCTCGGGCATCTGCTGCCCTGAGTCATCCCTGCACAGCCTGGAGGGCCATGGAGAAATGCAGAGAGGTGACCTGCCAGGGGATCTCTGTCCCAACATCCCCCATGCTTAACGGTGAGGAACCCCCATGTCCCCAACATGTGAGACCCAAGAAGGAGTGGCCATAGCTCTGCATTCTGGACTGAAGCCAGCCAGTTGCGTTGATTGATGGTGGGACAGGCTCTGTCATAGGGGGTAGGTTTAGAACCCCTTGACTCTGGGCCGCATTAGTCCTGTCACCAAGGCCAAAGCTTTAGAGCCACTTAGAAAATGATTTCCAGGCCGGAGGGATGATACAGTCAGAGGGCGTTTGCCTTGCATGTGGCCGACCTGGGATTGATCTCCAGCATCCTATATTGTCCCCCAAGTACCTCCAGGAGTAATTTCTAAGTGAAGAGCCAGGAGTAACCCATGAGCACTGCTGGGTGTGAACCAAAAAGCCAAAAGAAAGAAAAGAAAAGAAAATTATTTTTCCTGGTGTCCAGGATGCCATCCGTCCCCACTTCCGTCCCCTGGGCTGGTTCCCTGCAGGCTGCCCTCAGGTAGGTCAGCTCCACAGGCCCAGAACCACCCCCTCCATCTGCTCCTGCACTCAGGGGGCCTCATGAGAGCCAGGGCCTATGCTGTCCACCCAGGGGACCCTCTGGACCCCACCTCGCTGGAGTCCCCCGCCCCTGTTCCCTGCCTATGCAGATGGCATCAGCAGCCACCCCAGCTCTGGAGCTAGAATTAGGAGTCATCCAACACACAGTCATCTGCAACACCTCCCTCTCACCCCCACATGGAATTGGTCATCAACTCCTATGGGTTCCACCGAGAAGGATGCCCGGCACACGCAGTGCACCCCCACTGGCACACTGGCAGCACCATGGGGCACAGCCTGGCCCTCATGGATTCCCACAGCCCTTGTGCTCCCCCCCACTTGCCCCAACAACCCTCCAGTTCACACTACACCCACCACCACCAGAGAGACCTTTCTAGAACCAGGTTGGTACCAGGACCCACCCCTGCTCAGCGTCCTTCCTTGCCTCCCCCATTGCCCTTCAGGTAAGATGCTGACTCCTTCGGGTGCCCTTGTTCCAGTCTCACCTCCATATCCTGCCACGTTCCCGGCCTGGCCCACACCTCGCCAGGCCATGCTGACCAGTTCTAGCTTTTCCCTTTACACACTCTTAGCGAAAGCCTCTGTTTCCAGGGCTGGAGCGATAGCCCAGCAGGTAGGGCGTTTGCCTTGCACACGGCTGGCCTGTGCCGGCCTGGGTTCGATCCCCGGCATCCCATATGGTCCCCGAGCACCGCCAGGAGTAATTCCTGAGTGCAGAGCCAGGAGTAGCCCCTGAGCATTGCCGGGTGTGACCCAAAAAAAGCAAAAAAAAAAAAAAAAAAAAACAAAAAAAAACCCAAAACCCTCTGTTTCCTTCTGGGCCGGCCGCCTCCTCCTTCGAGCAGCCCTCCTTCTTTCCTCCTCCACCAAGAGCCATAACCCCCCACCTGTCCGGTTTCCATGGCATGGGGTCGCTGGCGCTTATCTGCTCTGGTAGCTGACTCTTTCCCTAGACTTTGAGCTTCAGGAGGGCACACGCTGCTCTTGTCCATCTCTGGGGACACAGCCTTGTTATGACAGTCATAACAATCCGCCGACTTGATTGCTGATTGGGTGAAAATGAGAGGAGAAGCCTTGAATGGCAGCTCTGTCCCCAGGCCCCCTGCCCCTCTGTCCTCGCCCCAGCCCACCCCCAGCCTCTCGCTGTCTGCTTCTCCCCAGGCCCCTCCTACCTGCTGCTCTCTGAACATGTGGAGTCCAGGAGGAGGTGCTGTCGGGTCTGTCACAGCGTCTAGAGGAGGGTGAGACCCCGGTCTTCACTCCAGCCAGGAGTGGGCGAGTAGGGCCGTGGCCCTGGCCCGCGCCCCTCCGGTCGCGGTGAGCAGCCTCAGATTTTAATGCGGGCCTCAGTGCTTCACTGAAAGCCGGCATGGGAAGTTGCTAATAATGGCACTAAAATAAAATATGCTACATCTGTTATGGGTAGCAGAACAAAATTAGCTGCTCACACCTCTGACATCCAAGATGTCTTAACTTAAAATACTCCTTGGCTTACTTTACATCATTTACTGATTATATTTAAAAGAAATACAATTTTGCAATTACTGTTCTTCCAGCGTGATATCCATGCATCATTTTCCTTTTATGTTTATATATTTCTCCTTCATTAGTGCAGTCTGAAGGGTGATTAGGATTCTTCAAACATTTTACAGAGGTTAAACGTTGATTAAGATTTAATTATTACTGTAAATAGCTTGCAATGACATATGGTGCAAAAGCCTGACATATGTGCATTTGAATAAATGAAGTGCTATTTCCCAGGATGCCTCAGTAGCTGTTTAACAGCTTTCCCGAAGGGTTATGTTACACCTCATGCTAAGATTGCTGGGATGTTATATTTTGTTGGTTTTTGCAGCTGAAAGCTAAGAACAGTTTTCCAGTTTTTTAAAAACATTGAATATTTTAAATACCTAAATTGTTTTGCACAAATTTTTTGCTAATTTGTCTAACTAGGTTAAACATTTTCAAAAGCATTTAGATTTTTAAGCGTGGGCGCTGTGCATTGTGTCAGTAGCGGCGTGGGGATGAGGGGAGCGGGGGGGTAGAGGGGGTTCGGAGGCCGCAGGGGTGGGGGAGGAAGGAGGTGGATTGAGGAGAGGGGGTGGGGAGCAGGCTGGAGCCCCGAGTCTAGCTCTGTTCTCTTGGGCCCTCTTGAATACCTGGAGCTGGGTATTGGGACACAGGCCCACACCGAGGTATAGCCCCCTCTCCAGCGTCTTTACCGGCCCCCACCACTCACTCACACCCAGTTTCTCTTTGTCTGCCCTCTGATGCTCAGCTGGGCATCTCTGGGGTCGGGTCTGTCTCTCAAACCTTCTCTCTTCTCCCCAGGGTCCCTGTGCCTTGCTGGGGACCAAGTTCGAAGAGCTGAGAGGCACAGGTGCCTGGACCCCCAGGATTATGTAGGGCTGCTGTCCCCTCCTGGTAGCTCCCTTGCCCCCACAGTTCCCTGGATCTGTAGACCAACATCTGGGAGGCCGTGGACCTCCCAGGCACCTCTGCCTGGTGTCTCCCACTCTTCCCTTTTCTCTGGGGTGCTTGGTGCTTTTGCACACTCACTGTCCAGCTCTAAGGGCCAGGACTGAACCAGACCTACAGTTGCCACTGCATGGGGTCTGATGGGGAGAGGGACGAGATGAATGAGAACACACCTTAGAGCCGGAGCCGGGTGGGAAATGTGGCCCACTGATTAAGCTCCCACCGCATGTGCATGAGGCTCAGGTTAGATCCCAAAAAAGACAAAAACAAAAACCCTGGGGCCGGAGTGATAGGACAATGGGTAGGGCCCTTGCCTTGTGCATGGCTGACTTGAGTTCCAGCATCCCAGGTGGCCTCCCAAACACCACCCAGAATGATCCTTGAGCACAGAACCAGGAGTAAGCCCCAGGTGCAGCTGAATGTGGCCCCAAAATAAGCTAACCCAAAAAAAGACCCTGAAATAAACCCCCCACAAGACTCACGTAATCCAGCATGTGCTACCTGGGAGCCCAGGAAGACCCTGGCGCAGTGCCCACATCCAGATGAAGGAGGGGCTATGGCCAGAACCCAAGGATGAGTCAGTGGGGAAGAAAGCAGGGAGGGGAGGGAGGGAGGTGACTGAGTATGGGCCTGGGGGTGGCCTTTCCGACAAGCAACAGGTGTGTCCACGGACTCAGGGCAGCTGGGAGGAGTCAGCACTGGGTCAGTCAGGACTGGAGCCTCCCTAATGAGGGGCTCCCCCCACCTGAAGTTCCCAGGCTCCCCTGGCCCTGGGGGGATGGACTGAAGTGATACAGTGGAACAGGAGGGGAGGAAGGAGGCCCAGGACACCAGGCCAGTCGGGCATGGGTGCAGGCATGGGGGGGTCCCCTCGGAGCTGGAGGAGGAGGTGGATTTGTCTCTCTGAGATGATTTGTACTCAGGAAGCTTTCCTTGAGACAGCCAGCTGTGGCCTGGTCTCCAGGGACTGTATGCTCCCCAGAGGCAGGGGTCACCAGGAAGGGGGACCACCTGAGCTAAGCTGGGAAGAGGTGGACTCTTCAGACGGACTCTTCAGACTAGATGTCACAAAAAGAGGGGGGGTAGTAGCCCTCAGGGGGAACATTTCTGTGGGCTGGGAACAGAGACTGTGGGGGCAAGGGAATACTACACGGCTCTAAGATGTGTGCATGTATTCCGACATGACGTGGACAGAACAGAGACTGGGGGGCAAGGGAATACTACACGGCTCTAAGATGTGTGCATGCACTTCACATGACATGGACAGAATAGGGAATACTACACAGCTCTAAGATGTGTGCATGCATTCCGACATGACATGTAGACAGCTAAGATCAGAGGTCGAACTGGGCAGAATAGGGAATACTACACAGCTCTAAGATGTGTGCATGCATTCCGACATGACGTGGACAGAATAGGGAATACTACACAGCTCTAAGATGTGTGCATGCATTCCGACATGACATGGACAGAATAGGGAATACTACACAGCTCTAAGATGGCAGCTTAAGATGTGCGCATGCATTCCGACATGACGTGGACAGAATAGGGAATACTACACAGCTCTAAGATGTGCGCATGCATTCCGACATGACGTGGACAGAATAGGGAATACTACACAGCTCTAAGATGTGCACATGCATTTCTCCGTGACATGAACAGAACTGGAAGGCATCGTGTGACATGAAATAAGTCTGTGGGAGAAAGAGAAGTGCTGGGTGACGTCCACTTGGCTGTGGACTACAGAGAGGGGAAACAAGGGAGCGGACAGGATCAAAGGAAGACCAGCCTTGGATTACAGAACTGATGGTCACACAGAGTGGGAAGGAGGGAAAATAAAGATGTGGGCATGTGGTGGCTCGGGCACCATGGTGGAGGGTCCTGGCATTTTGGTACAGTGACTTTGAGTTTGGAGGGCTTGGGGGGCGGTAATTCTTGGACCACACTCATCAGTGCTCATGGTTTACTCCTGACTCTGCTTGGGGACCACTCCAGGTGGCGGAGGACAAAGCTGGAGTGGCCACGTGAGCGCCTTAACCATATACCATCTCTCCTGTCCCAGGGTATAGCTTCTTGGTCACACCAAAATCTTAAGCTTGAGGGGCCAGAGCCATAATACAGTGGGTAGGGCATTTGCCTTGCACACGGCCAACTCGGGTTCTATCCTCGGCATCCCATATGGTCCCCTGAGCACCACCAGGAGTAATTCCTGAGTCCAGAGTCAGGGGGTAACCCCTGGGCATTGATGGGTATGATCCAAAAAGAAAAAAAGCCCCATAAACTTGAACACTACTGTAACCATGTTACCTAAACTAACTTTTTAAACTGAAAGAGGAAAAGGCAGTGGGAGGGGGAGGGGGGAGGGGGGCGGGCACACGGGGCCTGAAGGAAACGAGAGTACAGGTCCCTGGAGCCTACGAGGGTGAACAGGGGTGAACGGGTGAGCCTGAGGTTTCATCCTACTGGAGGCCTGTACAGAATTGGGGAGAAGGGATGCCCACATGGCAGGAGGGACAGGGTACCCGCTGGGTCAGATCTGATTCCCGGGGCAGGGGCGGGTGCGAACCCCTGTGGGTTGTGAATGTTAGGATGGCTCTGGTGGGTTCCATCTAGTGCCTTCTGTCCCCGCAGTGGGGAGGAAGCTCACCCGGGGTGTGGGGAGCTGAGGAGCACAGGAAGAATGGGTATGGGAAGGAAGAAGAGGGCACTGACCAGCAAAGTGGCCATGTTGGGGGAGGCTTGTGGCTACAGTGAGTGTCCGGCCAAAGTCAGGTTGAGCACAGGCAGAGCTCAGTGGGTGCCGGGTTGGGGTGAGGAGCTGAGGGGTTGAGGGAAGAGGCGGAGACCAAGCTGTTGGGGCCGGAGGTCCCCGTGCTCTGAGGGGAAGAGGGGTGGGGTACTAGGAGGAGGGGAGATGAGACTCTGGGGTCCCTGGAGCACAGGGTGTGGGTTGAAGGAATCCAGGTGGAGAAGTCCTGGACAGTGGCCGCCTAGGGCGAAGACAAAGGCCCTGTTGAGGAAGGAGACGCAGAACTTCGGAGGCCAGCGTGTGGGGTGTCACCCGCAGGACAGGCTGTGAGAGAAGACCCCAGCCCCATGGCAGGAGGGTGCCAGCAGGTGGTGCATGGGCTGGGGGCAGGGCAGAGGGGCGGGCTGTGGGCAGGAGGGTGGACCCCACCACAACTCACCTTTCCTGTCCCTGCTCTCTCCTCAGATCGAAACATCCCAGTTAGAGCCTGAGATCGCCCAGGCCACGAGCAGCAGGACCGTGGTGTACAACAAGGGGCTGTGAATGGTGGCGGCCCGGGGATGGAGTGGGGGCCAGGCAGGAATCCCCGGGGCTGCACCCACGGGGAGCAGAGCGCAGACCCCGACACCTCCGGGGGGCCCCCAGGGAGCACTGACTGCAGGGTAGGAGACTAATTCATTCACAAGTTAACATAGGGAGAGGGATTCTGATGTGTTTCCTAGACAAAAAAAATAATAATAATCAAGTGCATTTCTGGGCCTTACCTGGGGTGGTCAGACCTCTCCTCAGCACAATCCCTTG
The DNA here is from genome assembly GCA_021461705.1 of Cryptotis parvus. Taxonomy (NCBI): domain Eukaryota; kingdom Metazoa; phylum Chordata; class Mammalia; order Eulipotyphla; family Soricidae; genus Cryptotis; species Cryptotis parvus. The sequence goes on along the minus strand of JAJIBD010004781.1, from coordinate 153,072 downwards.
GGAAGCTGAAAACCTGTCGAGTGCCCACAGGGTAGAATTAGGATCCTTTTATACTTTGATTTCTTTTTTTATTATTATTATTATTTTTATCAGAAGCACTTCTGAGCCTTGGCTGAGGCTGCCCCATCCGGCAGGTGGCTGGCTGGAGTGGTGACCACACTGGAGTTCAGATGTCCCCTGGGGCAGCCCCTAGGGCTGGGAGGGCCGAGGTAGGGGGTGTATGGTTGCTACTGCACAGGATGAACCAGCTGTAAGTCCCTGGAGGTGGCCCAGGGACTCACCTGAGGCCGCTGGAAGACTCTGCGGGCAGCTGGCTCTGAGAACATGGACTTCATCCACACCCCTGCCCTCAACACACAGTCACTCACAGGCCTGGGGCTCTGTGTGGGGCCTTGGTCCAGCAGCAGCAGCCCTAAGAGGACCTGAACTCCAGGCGGGACCCCCTAAGCAGAAATCATGTTTGCTGAGAATGGTGGGCTCCAGCTTCTGCAGGATAACGGCAGGATCCCCCACCAGAAGAAATCATGTTTGCTGAGAATAACGGGCTCCAACTTCTGCAGGATAACGGCCCTTGAGCCCCCACAGCCTCCCAAGTGGACACCCCTGGGCTGAGAGAACAGAAGCCATCTCCCTGAGGCCCCGCGCCCAGAGGCACTGCCACGCAGACTGGAGCCCAGCTCCGTGGACAGACTGTGAGACCTGGGACATGTCACCGAGTCGCCCGGGAACAGGGCTCTGTGCCTGGATCCTGAGGACGGGACTGAGGAACTCCCTCCTGGTGCCTCTGTTGGTCCTTCCTTCATCTGTCTGCTCGATGCTGGTCATCCCGAGGGACAATGGACTGGGATTGAGAGAGGCCCTGTGAGAACGGTCAGAGCTGGCCTGACAGCCTGGACCTGGGTTCTTCTGTGTGTCCCCACACTGTGGCAGCAAGTGGCTTTGTCCAGACTTGGGTGGGTTAGGAGGAGGAGGAGGGCGAGGAGGCGGCTTGTGCTGGGCCTGATTGTGGGGGGGGGGGCCCCTGCACGTGACCTTGCAGCCTGCCCCTTCACTCCCTCCCAATTGCAGGTCCAGAGAGAGGAGAGACTGCAGAGGGGAGCTTGGCTTGAGGTGGGGGCAATTAGGGGTGCCCTCAGCCTGCAAGACCCCAGAAAGGGGAGGCACAGCCTCAGGGCACCCGCTTCAGAAGGGGGCTCCTCTCTTACAGCTGGGCTTCCCTCCGCCCCTCTCCCCATGCATTTCTCCTAAGGTCTAGTGGCTGCCCAGATACCCCTCAGCAAAGGGGTGCTTGTGTGCTGGGGACCCCCCCCCATGCTTCTCTGGAGCCCCTGTGACCCTTGCCTCCAAGCCTGGCCCTTATAATCCGCCCCCATGAGCTCTGCAGGGTGCATCCCTGAGGTCTCCCCCACCCCCTCAAGGAGGGGAAAAGATGAGCAGAGCCCAGAGAGCTGGGAATGGGGGGAGGCTGCTGGGTCTCGGTGAGCCCATCCCACTATAATAGGAGGGATGGGCATGCTGGAAGCTCTGGGGAAAGTTGGGGGCTGGGTCCCCTTCACTTTGAGTTCAACTTGCTCCCCCTTTCCTAGGGCCACGTTCTTGTGCACTTTACTTGGGACCAAAACTGCTGCCCCATTCCCCATGCTGGAGAGGCAGAGGTGGGGAGGGGGTCTCTTTCCCCAACCAAGGCTGGGTCTTCAGCATCTCGTCAGCCCTTGCTTGGTGTTCCTGGTAGAAACTGAGGTGAGCTCAGGTGGCTCCTCCCGGAGGGGGCACAGGACCCTTCCAGCTCAGGGTAAGGGAGAGCAAGGGTCAGTGAGGGAGAAACTCCAGCCAGCACCCACCCCCCACTCTGTAGAGGTCAGAGGAGTCCATAACTGGGTTGGGCTTGTCTGGCAGAACTCGGACACCCCCATCAGGCTCAGAGATGAGTGTCCCCATTTTCAGAGAACAGTGTTAGGGTCAGGACCAACGACCAGAGTGCTATGGGGGAACCCAAGCCAAGCTCCACTCTCAGTTGCCTTGTCTTCTGACTGGGGCTTCCCTGGGGAGACAGGTGGGACCATAAAGAAAGGAGGGAAGGGCCCACGGGAGAAGGGGTGAAGGAAGGGGGTTACTCCAGCTTGGGCCGAGCTGAGCGCCGTGTCTTTTAACCTTCTCAGAAAAGTCTCCATCTCTGTGATTGACATAATACTAATGCACTGTGGGTAATAAATGATGGATATAAAGCATCAAGATGTGGTCTTATGAATCGGTGGGGGTGGCGGAGCAGAAACATGGGGGGGGGGGGTGGGGTGTCCAAGCCCAGGTGTCTGCCCTAGGGTTTCATGGGAGACCCTTGAGGAAAACATTCACCCTGCCGGTCAGGCTCAGACAGGCTCTGTGAGGGCAGGAAGCGGGCCAACGCGGAGAAATGAAACAGCAAGCCCTCTCACGCGCTGGAGAGATCGCACAGCAGCTACAGCAAGTACAGCCCTTGCTTTGACTCAGGTCCAATCCCAGACACTTTATGTGGTGTCCTGAGCACCACCAGGAGTGATCCCTGAGCAGAGCCAGAAGTAAACCTGAGCACCAACTGGGTGTGAATCCAAAACAAAAACTAATAATAATATTTCTTTTGAGGCCAGAGAGATATCCAGGGACTAGGGTGCCTGACCCCAGACTGAATCCCTGGCACCATACAGCACAGTGCAGGCCCCAGAGCACAGGGGTGATTCCTGAGCACTGCTGTGTATGACCCCAGAAAGTAAATCAAAACCCTTCTCTTTATAAAGCAGGTGCTCGGATACCATGGACCCCACTGCAATCATCTTGGGAAGAGAAGAAATTCTGGTAACTTCTCTCTCAGGAGCCTGGAAACAGGAAGAGAGGGCCATTCCTGACTCCCGGAGGAGGAAACGCCTGTCCACGTGAACAAGCACCTGCTGTATGCAGCCTGTGTGCCGCCAGCCCTGGGGCTCAGCCCCACCTTGCTCCTCCACTGGGTCTCAGCCCTGACTCTGTGCTTCTTGTTAGTTCCTCCTCCTCCTCCTCCTCCTCCTCCTCCTCCTCCTCCTCCTCCTCCTCCCTCCTCCTCCTCCTCCCCTCCTCCTCCTCCTCCTCCCTCCCTCCTCCTTCAGGCAGCCCCCTGGAATTCCTACCTGAAACCTGCTCCCTTCTCCAGGACTCCCCAACGTCTTCTACTTTGGTAGTATCAAGCGGGACCTCCCAGGCCAGGGACACCGAATCAAGAGAAGCTGTCAGGAAGCTGTCAGCTGGGTGAAGCTGGACCATTCTCCGCTCCACGTGGAGCCCAGCCTAGACTCTCTTACTCCTGCACTCCCTCACCCCGATGTGTACTGTGCATTCAGGGATAGTGCCGAGGGGGGTTGGGGTGCGGAACTTCTCTGGAAGAGCCTGGGCATCCTGAGATATCAAATGTCAACAACAGGGCTAGAGAGAGCTCAGCAGCCTGGAGCTTTGCTTTGCTTGCAGGAGATCCAGGTTTGATCCCTAGAACCAACTGGGATCTCCACCACCCCCACTTCCTGCCACCACCACCCCACCCCCCCATCACCAAGTTGGGAGCTGCCCATGAGCACTGTCAGGTATGGTCACAGAACTAAACACAGCACAGCCATGGCATCAGGGATAGCCTGGAGAGATGAGGGGGCACTCTGACCCTCCCCTCGGGCCTCCTGGTGTCAGGGTGTCGGGACTTCTGCCTCGCCTCCCCTCCCCTGGGCGCTGCGGCTCTGTGGCGTGGGGGGCAGGACCAGTGAGGGAAAGGGGGCTATTCTCAGAGTGATGCCTCTGGGTCGGGCTCCTCTCTAGGGAATATCTTTGCTAAGAGCCCCTCAGCCACAACCCCCCAGCAGGAGCGGAAATCCCTGGCTCTCAGGACAGGCACAAATCCTGTCGTTGGAGTTGTTTGTTGTTTTTAGCTGGTTTGGGGGTTCAGCCCCTGCCCAGCCCAGGATCACTGACACTCCAGGAATGCTGCCTCCCCCTCAAGCCTGCCAGCCCAGGGCCCAGCTCCTTATCACCCTCCTGCTCCTCCCACTTAGAGGGAGAGTTCAGAGGGAGAGTTGAGAGTCAGGATTAGGCAGTGATGGGACCCTCTCTCAAGGCCCCACGGGGTCAGCCTCAGTCTCACAAGCAAATGTTCCCCTGCCACTGAGGAGCCCCCCCACTGTCCCCCACCCGGCCCCTACCCAGAGAGGGCATTCTCAGTCACACCAAGTGAGAGGGAGGCCCCTTCCCGCCCCATTCTCTGCAGCCCCCTTGCTCTCACTCCAAGGCAGCTTTGCCCAAGGTCGTAGCCTGTCTCCTCAGTAAGGACAGCTCAGCCCAGATCAGAAATCAGGGTCCTCCTCACCCCAGGCCCTGGTAGTGTGAAGAAGAATGAAGAGGCAGAAGGAAGTGAAGCCCGTCTTTATACACAAAGTGGAGAAGAGAAATGAAGGGAAGGACAGACAGGGCATTAGAACCCCTCCGTGAAGAGCCGGTGCAAAGTCAGAGAGGGAGGGAGGGAGGGAAAGGGGCTTCCAGTTCTCCTCTTCACATGTGAGGCTCCTCTCATGCCAAGGGGTGAGTGGAGAGAAGCTCAGGGCTGCTGGGCACAGGGTACAGGGCACCGCGGAAGTCGTGGGCCAGCAGCTGTCAGATCAAGACAGCCAGGAGCCATGGCGGGCTCTCGGCAGCCAGTGGGGGCATTCAGCCTGTGCACGCAGGCAAGCCCGGGAGAAACCAGCTAAGAGGATGTGGAGAGCTCAAGCCCAGGGAAGCTGGGATGAAGCAAAGACATTCAGGCCTGCTCAGCTCCTGGGGTGATGGTGGCCGAGAGGAGTCCTGCATGCCCCTGAGCTTGCTGGCATGGGCGAGGAGGACACAGCCGCTCTAAACTAAGAAGTTCCACTATGGGAGCACAATTGTGAGTCTGCAGACAGGGAGTGGCTTCTATGCCCAAGTATTTAGAGGTTCCTATGAGAGAACCAAGTTAAGATGGCAGGAACCATAGGTGTGAGCTCAGGGTGCGGAGTGTGGCCCTGGAAGTGTAGGGGGCCAGTGGCCAGCAACGAGCTCCACTGACCGTGGAAGGAGCAGAACAATCAACCAGGGGTGTCAGCAGGAGGACGGGGCGCCCTGCTGCAGAGACCTTGGCAGAGACACGAGGTAACTAAGGAGGCCCAACCTCAAGTTGGCACTCAAGTGTTTTCGCCTGACTCATGGTGCCCCTGATCCATACGCTGTGAGGTCAGGCAGGGGGTACAGCGGGCAAGGCGTCTGCTTTACACTCGATCCAGCCAGGTTCAATCCTCGGCACCTCCAGGAGTGACCCCTAAACACATAGCTAGGAGCCAGCTCACTGCACACTGACAGCTGTTGCCTCCCCCCCAACAAAATGACCAATTCATATACTGAAGTCATAAGCACCAATACCTCATACGTGACTAGACAGAGGGACTTTGGAGAGGTGATTAAGGTCAGTGAAGTCATCAGGTTGGGTCCCAGTCCACTGTGACTGATAAGATCCTCAAGAAGAGAAGGAGGGTGGCAAAGAGAAAGGACAGGGGTTAAGGCACTTGCCTTGCATGCAGATGACCCAGGTCCCGCCAAGGGTCACTCCTGAGCACAGCTAGGAACAGGCCCTGAATATCCCAGGATGTGGCTCAAATTCTACCTCCCTTGCTCCCACAAAAGAAGCGGTTTGGACACAGAGACACAGAGGGAGAAGCCCGTGAACATGGAGCCGCCATCTGTTAAGTGAGCACAGAGGAGAAACCAGCCCTGCTGACACTTGACTTCCAGCCTCTGGTACTGAGGTAAATATCTGCTGTCGTGGCGCTTGTCATGGAAGCTCTAGGAGTTGAACACAGGACGCAAGAGGAAGTTGAGGAGAGGCTGGGCAAGAAGAATGCTTCAAACGAGAAGCATTCCTGAACTTAGGCTGATTGGTGAAGGGAGACGAAAAAAGAACAAGATGTATCCCTTGCAAAGAGTAGAGATGATGGTCTCAGTGGAGTCTCAGAGACCCCCCACAAAAGCCAGTGTGCCACAGGCTAATTTAGTGGGCGTTGTCTGAAGGCCAGTGAAGATAACTGAATTTCTCAAAGAAATTTGGCTATGGGCCAGGAATGAAGCATTGCAGTAGAGGACTTATGTACCTTGTACATGGGACCCCCTGCATTTGGTCTGTGGTTCCATTAGAAAGAAAGGAAAAGAAAGGAAAGAAATTTGGTGGTGAGTTGGGACAATGGCTGCAACATGGCACAGGGCTTCTCCCTTTACAAGGGAGTCTCTTGGACGTGTTGGCACTTGAAGGAGCAATGGTGGAGGAGGCTGTAAAGGCAGGAAGAGGAGGGTCAAACCAGGAGCGAGGTTCTGCAGTGGGCCTGGAGAACCCCTGGCCAGAGTGCTGCAGCGGTAGTCAGAGGCAGGAGGGGACGGTGAATGGACGCAGGCCACACAGGTGTCGGGAGAGCCTGATTTCCCCAGCGCCCCTTCTCTCGCCATTCTCTGTCTCCGCCGCCAACCAGCCTGGTGTCCGCAGGCACTCAGCCGCAAGGACACACGGGAAAAGAATTGGGGTTCAGGTTTGCCTATGATTTTGCCAGGCACTCAAGAGAATAAAGAACAGTGGGACATGGGGCTATGGGAGAAGAGAACAGGGGCCTTTGGGGTCGGAGCAGGGATGTAGGAAAGTGAGCGAGTGGGAAGAAAGAGCGATTGATACGAAAAGCGCATCTGAATGTGAGATTTTAGAGAAGGCGCAATTCTGGGCTCTGATAAGCTCAGAGAGCAGGTGGTGCTGGGGAGAGCAGGGAACAAGAGGGTGGGGTGCCGGAGCGTGGCTTATCCAAGGAGACCCCAGGTGTTGGAGGGAGAGAAAGACCACGAATGGGGAGTCATGGCCTTTGACAAACGAAGGGGTATGCTGGGATACGGAGCCACGCTGGATCCATACACACCACCGCACACCCACACAGTCACACCCGCCACGCACACACGCCCACAGCCCTCCTAGATACTCCAGACACCCTCACATGCACTCACCCTCTCACACACCCCAGACAGCAGATGGGGCGCCCGGGTAATTGGGTAAACCTGTTCCCGATGTCTGGCTCCGCACTGGCAGCGCCCCGTCTGACAGGAAAGCTGGCTGGGCCTGCACCACTCAGCCTGCTGGCCTCCCCCCCCCCGCCCCCCTCCCCCTCCCCGCATGGCTACCCTGGAGTAGGGGCTCCAGGAGAGGCCTGTGGGCCCCTGGGCTGGCTGCCTCCTGGGCCAGAGCCCAGCTCACTTGGCAAGGGCCCATTGAGGCCCCTGGGGAGCCACCACAGCACCTGTGAGGAGGAGGTGATGTTACCAAGTGCGGAGACACTGAGCACAAGAGCCAGGCTGCGGACAGAGGCCAGGGCACAAGGGCTCCTGTGCTCTGGGGGTAAGAAGACTCAAGAAGATGGTTCCTGGCCGAGGGGCCTGGAGCTCAAGCCAGCAGAGTCAAGCACCGCCGCCCTGTGTTCTTTGCACACTAACCAGGTGCAACATGGACTTCTCCAAGCTGCTCGGTGATGCGCCAGCCCCTCTGGCTCTGCAGGTTCTTGGGGGGCCAGACAGTGATGGAAAATGTCCGGCCAGGCTCCCTTAGAGAAGGCTAGGGCCCAGCTGCTCCTGGCAGCCCATCCCGAAAGACCCTCACCCCAGACTCTCGGGGGTGGGGAGGAGAAGCCGGGGGAGGGAAGGGAGCATCCTTCTTCGGCTTCTCTTCCCCTTCCCGGCTGCATCTGTGTCTCTTCGAGAGACTCTTTGGTTTGTTCCCTGGAGAGGGCCCAAAAACTCCCAAATTAGCAAACCTGGCAAGCCCGCAGCTCAGAAAATAGTTCATCCTGATTCCATGTTTTTCAGGCTCACAGAAGCCTTTATTAATGAAGTCACAACACCAATATTTACCGTCTGCAGGGAGAGGCACAACACGGGGCTGGATGGGAGGGAAACGGGGACTCCCGCCCCACCCCGCACAGGCCTGGCCTCGGGAGATTGGCAGGTTTCCTTGGGTTCTTTCCAGCCCTTTCTCTGGATGACAGGGTGTGCTCTGCTGTGATCTTCCTGCAACCCTTCCCCACCCCCCAGAGCGAATCTTGAGGAATAGCTCCCCCAGTCCTCGGCACCCCCACCAAAGTCAATGGATGCTTCCTCTTCTCCCCCCTCCCCTGTAGGTTCCCCAAAGTTTACCCTCTGGCACAGCAGAGAGCCTCCCCATGAGATTAATCTGGGGGGTGGAGCAGCTTAAGACTTGAGGGACGCTCTTTCCTAGCTGGGAGGGGGCAGGAGGAGAGAGAGGGTAGGGCACTGGGATGGGACGAGATCCTTTGGTTTCCTGCATCAATGGGGCCCCAAGCGAGCAGTGGACAGTCCCAGCCTCTGGGCCTCTCTGGGTGACCCCCCCATTGTCACAGGCCACAAGGCTGGGCCTGCACCTCCCTTTGGAGACTTCACCCTCCCTCCAGCCCTGCGACATTTCAGGCACCAAAAAGAGCATTAGTGAAGGCACAGAGCAAGGAAAAGCCACAGCTCACCTGGGGCCAGGCTGACCTGCGAGGCCAGGAGATACAGAGAGGAGGCCCAGGTCAGGAAATGAGTGGGGGGCTCAGTAAGGGGTGACAGAGCTGGAGGAAGACAATTCATGCCTTGGTGCTGCAGCAGGGAGGTCCCACCTTGACACCAACCCAGATGTCATCATACCTGCCTCTCCCTAAGCCCTATGATGGTTTCCTAAGGGAGGAGGCTCGACTACTTCCCAAGGTGGGTGCTGGAAAATAGCTGGGAAGATGAGTCAGCTTGTGGAGGGCCTGAGAGGGCACTGGGTGGAGCAGCTCGGCAGAGGCCAGTTGGAGGGGAGGCCCAGAGAAGAAAAGCCCCAGCCCAAAAAGACAGAGCCTGGACAGAGCACACGGTGGGGGAGGGTAGGAGAATCAAGGCCTGGCCCTATTCTGGACAAGGTTGCAAGGCACAGAGAGGGGGCAGAGCTCAGAGAGAAGGGAGCAGGAGGTGTTAAGGGGACCAGAATAAAGGTGGGGGAGTCAAGGAGGAAAAGGCAAGGAGATAGGAGATGGTGTACAGGGGGAGCCAATGGGAGGGGTGGAATTGGTCCTGGTCACTGTGGTTGGCTTGTTGCCAGTGATTGGTTTGTGGTCACTGTGGTTGGTTTGTGGTCAGAGAGCAGTTCGTGGTCACTGTGGTTGGTTTGTTGCCAGTGAGTGGTTTGTGGTCATTGTGTTGGTTCATGGTCACTGTAGTTGGTTTGTGGTCAGTGACTGGTTCATGGTCAATGATTGGTTCATAGACACTGTGGTTGGTTCGTGGTCACTGTGGTGTGACTGTCCTTAGCCTCAGCAGAAGGTGAGGCTTTGAAGCACATGAGTGGGGGGGATTGGGGAATCCAGAAGGGGTGTGGGGAGGAGAGCTGACCTTAGGGACATAGCTTTCATGGGGAACCCAGAAGGGGTGTGGGGAGGAGAGCTGACCTGAGGGACATAGCTTTCATGGGGAACCCAGAAGGGGTGTGGGGAGGGGGAGCTGACCTTAGGGACATAGCTTTCATGGGGGAACCCAGAAGGGGTGTGGGGAGGGAGAGCTGACCTTGAGGGACATAGCTTTCATGGGGGAACCCAGGAGGGGTGTGGGGAGGGGACCTGTTAGGAATGTAGCTTTCACTTTTTTAGGATGAAGGAAAACTTGCTGTGAGGTTAGCAGGAAAAACCCAGGGACAACCAAAGGGGCAGCAAGTCAGTGAGCTCTGCAGGTCAGGCCTGGGGCTCCTTCCAGACCTGAGCCTCTGGGAACCAGTCACTGACTCGTCCTCAAGCTCCGTCCCCCAAGCTCTAATCCAAGGACCTGTGAAGGTCCTGAAGGTGCCAGGGCTGGGCTGGGACGTCAGACTATGACACGGTGTGCCCCGTCCTCAATGCCCTTCTTTCCTCAGTTTCTTTTCCACTGGGAGGTCCTCAAGTCTGAGAAGTAGGTGTGAGCACTGCCCCTTCCCCCCCATAAAAAACATACACACACACACACACACACACACACACACACACACCTCTCAACAAGTGTGGAAAAGCCTGTACAGAACCCAAACAAAGAACAGGAGCTGATAGGAGTCTCAAGGGGGACCCCTTGACTCCCCACCAGGCTCCCAGGCTGGCTCTTGGGCTCTGGGGCTGCAGCTTGATGCCAGGTCATTACGAGAGAGACTTTTATTATTCCCATAGGGAAGGGAGACACAGGGGATCACTAGGAACTACAGTGGGCGCCTGGAAAATAAATTAAAACAGAAACGCATCAAAACAAAAACGGGGCTCGGGAAAGAGTGGCTGCAGTGGCCGGCGGCCTGCCCAGGCAGGCACCTCTCCCAGGAGGTCGTGTGGTCCCAGGGCTCAGCCAGCCCAGGTCTTGTCCCTCTGTGGGTGACAGTCCCTGGCTCCATGCCCACTGGGGCTGTGACTCGAGGTTTCCCCTTAGCCCGGCCGGGAGTGACCAGAGTCTAGCCGGGCCCGCCCGAGGGCCTGGCCGGCAGCGCACAGCTCTCTGCCCTCACAGGGTCACGGCTGCCCACCCTAGTCATTGGAGGTGACATCGATGTCCTCGCCGTTGGCCTGCTTGGTGGCGATGCGCCACCGGTTGATGTGGTGGGAACCCTTCTTCTTCTGTTCAGACTCAGGGCCCTCCTCCTCCAGCTTCTGCCGCTTGTACTTGGTCCTCCGGTTCTGGAACCACACCTTCACCTGGTCCGGGAGGGAGGGCACAGGTGAGAAACATCAGGAGGCTCCCAGCCCTGCCCAGGAGCAGTGGGGGAGCCCCAGATAGCTTCTCCGGTGGTTTCTTGAAAAGAAAAAAGAAAAAGAAAAGCTCCCCAGGGTTGATGTGAAGTGTGGCTGGGAGGAGGGGGAGCATGGGCCCGGTGAGCATCCAAAAGGAGCAGATAGCGGGGCCAGGGACCGTGGCGATCTGAGCTGGACATGGCGTCCACATAAGGAGCAGAGCCCAGGCTGGCCAGAGCACTGCCAGACTCTTGCTCCTGCCTCTACTCAGAGCCACCCAGCTGGTGTGTCTCCCCAGGGGACCCCTCTTAGCCACTCAGGGACTGCTCTCCTCTCCCACATAACATCCAAGATGGGGAGACTCTTGGGTGTCAGCCTCTCAGGATAGTCTGAAATCCACCACGGGACCCTATCTTCCTGGGGTCTCTGTCTGTGCTCCCGACACCCTGGGACTGGGGTGTCTGTGCTCATGACTGTCTGCCCCCTCTGGCTGTGCAGCCCTCCCGACATGGGCCCGCCAAGCGAGCAATGGAAAGGAGAAAGTGAAGGCAGCAGCAGTGAACTTTTCTTTGAACACTGAAACTTTCCGCTCCTTGGTCAGACAGGGAGAGTCCTGACAGGGAGGGACCCAAAGAGACCTGCAACCATCCCATTGAGGAGGGGATGCCCAGAGGTAGGGGGGTGAGTCTAAACCATCTCCTCTCCTCAGGAAGTCTCCCTCCCACCTCGACTCATCTCTCCCTTCTCCCTGCTACAGAGATTCAGTGACTCCCCACCCCTCACGCAGCCCCCTCATGCACCCCAGAGCAGCCTCGGGTGTGGTTGGGCCTGCTACTGAGCCGGTGCTGACTTCCTTCTGTTTTCGGATATCTCCTTCAATGACAGCAGAGATGCTTTCTGGGGGTGCTGGCAGTGCCCCAGGGAACCTCTTGCGCTTTAGCTTCAGAAAGCTGATGGGGCAGGCAATGATAGGGTAGTAGAAGCCAGGGGCCTGGCTTTGGTGACTGGCTGAGAGGGCAGTCTTCCCTGGAGCCCCATGACTGCAGGACACACATCAGGTAGTGTGGCATCTGGATTCATGGCCCTTTCTTTGGGCTCGAGACAGGACATGCCCCAGGTGGTTCCTGCACAACCTTTTGGCAGCCAGCCTGGCCCCAATCCCCAACCCCAGAGCCGCTGTGAGTGTACCAGCCGGTAGGCGAGTGAGCTCACCCGGCCTCCTGCGCAAGACATGTGCGTGACTCAGGGCTGGATGTGGGCTGGGGCAGCCTTCCTGAGCACCCAGGGGTGGACTGTGGATGTGACGGGCAGCCTGGGGCTGGGCGCGCTAGCACTAAGGGAGGTCCCCTTTCTGCACCTTCCTTCCCTGCTCCCAAGTCTCCTCTAAGGCGACTGACAGTCACTCGCCTCCAGTCCTGGGTGTGCAGCCTGCTCCCCTCAACCAGTCCTCGGTGCGAGGAGGGGACACCCCCATGTTGGAATGACTGGCACAGGCTAGGTGCTCAGTCCAGGGGCAGCTACCTGGCACACCCCATGAAACGTGGATCTGAGGACACTTTCCTAAAACCCAGCAGGGTCAAGGGAAGCGCTCTGGAAACAGGGCCGTCCCACCCTCTCCCTCGGCAGCCTGGCTATCTTCCAGAGAACAGCCTTGGGCTGAGCGTCCAGATGCTGTTTACAAAGACTAATAACATGGGGATGCTGGTGACTTAGTAATATCAGTGGGAAAAGGCAAGATGCACAGTTTGGGCACAGTGTGATCACAACCATGGAAAAACAGAATCTACGCATGGGGATAAAGCCTAGAAGGAAATGTACTCAGAGTAGGGCGGCTTATCTCTGCTCTCACATCTCAGGATTGTCCTTAATGCATGACTGGTAATGACGGCTAAGAACTATTCTCTTCTCATAAAGGAGAGAACAGTGATACTTCATGGCCCCTCTGGTCCAGCCAGGCAACTCTAGGTACCCATTTTCCTCTCGCTACCCATTTTTCACCACAGAAATGCAACACTGGTGAGTTGGTTTACATTTGGTTGTGGTGGTTGTATGTTCACTAACCTTTCATTGTTGCCTACTGTCCCACGACCCCGCATTTAATGACACAACACCATAAAGGGTCACAATCCGTAGCTTAAGGAGAAGTCAGAGAGCCTAGAAAGGAACCAGACCATGTGGCATGACAGCCATCAAAGGGGCCCCAGGAGCCGGTGTCTGTTTTGTGCCTGCCCAGCAACCAACGTACACATAGCTCACCTATCTCTAAACCACCCCTGGGTTACTCTTCTCCCCTTTCTGTCTCCTCTGTTTTTTTTAGTTTGTTTGCCTGTCTGTTTTTTAGTTTTGGGGGGTCACCTGGCAATTCTCAGGGGGTTTCTCTTGGCTCTGCACTCAGGAATTACTCCTGGTGGTGTTCAGGGGACCATATGGGATGCCAAGGATCGAACCTGGGTCATCTATATGCAAGGTAAAAGCTCTACCCGCTCTACTATCACTTCAGTTCTGTCTCCTCTGGTTTTGAGGGGCATTTCTTTGCAGTTCCCAAGTTCCCACCTCACTAAATGTTCCTAGGTTTTTCAGATAATCCAGATCCTCTCAAGATCTTACACTGGGTGGGGGCTAATGAAATAGGACAAGCGGTAAGACATTTGCCTTGCACATGACTGACCTGCCTTCAATCTCTGGCATCCCATATGGTCCCCTGAGCACCGCCAGGAGTAATTCCCAACTGCAGAGCCAGGAGTAGACCCTGCGTATTGCAGGGTGTGGCCCCTAAACAAAACAAAACAGAAAACAAGATCCTCCACTTTGTCTTCGAATATGCTTACTTAGGTTTCAGAACCCTGTGTAGATGTTAGCACTGCCTTAGAATACTTTTTTTTCTGTCTCAGTAACTGTGACCCTCTCCCCATTCAAGCCCAGTGCATTAATTTATTAACCTGTCTCTTCTCCAGATTATGGGAAACGCTGAGAAGTAAACTGGTTTGTTATTTGACTTTTTTTTTTGGGCTTTTTTGGGTCACACCCGGTGATGCTCAGGGGGTTACTCCTGGCTCTGCCCTCAGGAATTACTCCTGGCGGTGCTCAGGGGGACCATATGGGATGCCGGAGATGGAACCCGGGCTGGCACAGGCCGGCTGCGTGCAAGGCAAATGCCCTATCCACTGGGCTATCGCTCCGGCCCCTTGTTTGACTTCTAAGACCCAGTGGGAAGAGTCCAGGGAGCCAGGCAGAGGAGAGGTGATCTACCCCAAGGCTCTTGGTAAGGGGTATCTGAGTCACACCTGGAAAATGGATGATGATCAACGATAGGGTGATTGACATATGATTAGGAAAAGATTCTGGAAAATGCTCACTGCTGGAGAAATGAAATTCTTTCTTTGACTCAGTTGAGTAAACATTTATGCAAGAGGGTTGGTTATTGGGAGAGTGGTTTGAACCACACCTAGGGGATACTCAGAGTCCAATCAGTGGCTACTCCTGGTGGTGCTCGGGAGACCAAATGTGGTGCCAAAGATCAAACAGGGTTGGCTGCATGCTAGGCAAGTGTCTTACCCCTATATTATCTCTCTGGCCCAACAGGGTAAGTTCTTAATTCTTCATGCTATAAGCTGGACTAAGCACTTCTTGGGGGTAAACTAAGGGAAAGAGAAGCATTGTTGGGGGGCGCAAGGGTCAGCTTGCATCAGGCAGGATGAAAAAGGTGAAACCACTGAATGAACAGATGTCTGAATAGATGAAAGAATGTAGCAATCCATTAGGGGCCCCTTCAGGATGTGCACCGGAGAGTGAAGGCATGCTTGTGCTCTTGCCCGAGCAACAGACAAGCTAGCTCCAGGGGCCAAAGCAACAGTATAGAGAGTAGGGCAAATGCCTGGCACACAGCTGACCCAGGTTGTATCCCAAACAACAAAAACAAGTCAGCTCCAGCTCCAGCCAATGTTTCTGACTCCACCTTTGCCTGATCTGCTGTGTAGAGTCATGCGTGAGGCTCTTCTTTTCCATCACTCCTCAGCCAGACCCCATGAGATATGAGGAGCTTTGGCTCTGGGCTCCTGCACTGAGGGTGAATCCTCGTCCTCGCCTCAGAAGCTCACAGATCCTCGGGAAAGGTTCTCGAGCTTGTCAGCCATGATACAAGATTGTGACAGATGTCCCACTGTCATCCCTTCCACTCTGAGTCTCCCAGTATCATCTTCGGAAACAGAAAGTTCTAGGGATAGCGGGTGCCTGAAGACATCAGTTCGGCTACCCTTTCGGCAGTTCTCCTTTCATTCCTTTCAGTTCTCTCCTTGGACATCCATTTCCTCTCATTTGGTCCCATGCTCAATGCCATGCCACGATCACGTCTCATCCCACCTAACCAAGGTCACCTCCGCTGATTAGGTTGCCGTTGGCTAACCTAACATTGGCTGTGGTGCTAACTCTTCCCCAGCCTTCTGGTCATCTCTTCTCTGACCAGCCTGGATGCTCGGCCTCAGTCCCTGGGAACCATCACTGGAGCCTCCCGACTCCTCAGGGCCTGTCCTCAGCACACCACTCGGACTTCTCTCTCCTTCCTTCCTGCTCACCCTGGACTCCTAGAATGTCAGGGATACAGCTCCTGAAGAGCAGCCAAACCTTCAAGAAGAGATGAAACTTGGGATGCACCAAACTAAGAACAAATATCTCAGTCTCTTCCTGAGGTGCTATGCACTTGGATATCTCCCACCCATCCATCTCTCCAATGCACCCCAAAGGCAGTGCATGTCAGAGCAGATAAGAACTTCCATAAGTTTCCTTACCATCCTGCACTGGGGGGCAGAGGGGACCAAAGGCAGGCAACCACATACTTCTGCCTTTAATATGACCCCTTTACTTTGGGGTCCTACCCTAGCAGCCAGACCTACTGGTTTCTACTCTATCTTATTTTGTCTGCCGCAGACCAATCCTAGACTGGTTTCTTCACACCAACATAGGACCCTAGACGTCCCTACACACAGACCTGGCCTGACCTTAGTCCAAGGCTGTGGCGTTCAGGGTCTCTAATGCTGCTTTTATACACATCTCTCAAGGGCATATTTTGCTTTTTGACCCCACCATTAAATGAGGCACTTCCAAGGCCAAAGATCCTGTCACTGTGCTCTTTGTGTGCACGGTTTAGCTAAACTCAAAGCCAGAGAAGACCAAGAAACATCACTGAGCTGTTCAGGGCAGGTGGGGAGCAGGAACCACTGATGAATCAATCATCCCAGAGACGCCAAATGCTTTCTGATTCCCTCCAAACCAAAGGTGCCCCCTTCCCACCACTACACATGCACATCTATGGGGACATGTGATAGCACAATGGCCCCCATGGTCCACCTGGAGGGCACACACATAGTCACACACCCGCCATACACATTCACATTCTGACCTGATCCAGGCTGGTTCTGCCCCTGCCAGTCACAAGGTCTGAAGACCAGATGAGCATCTTCAGGCCAGCCTCTAGAGTGTTAGTATAGCAGTAAAGGGCAAGGAACGAGAGTCAGAGGGAGAATAGGCCCCTGCCCAGGGCTGCTCCCTCCACCTTTTAGATCAATCACTATCATCCCCACAGGAAGACCCCAACAAACCCACTTCCCAGCGTGCCATGCTCGAGCTCTGGGCAGGCATAGATCCCCAAGTTCTGGATAAAGACCCTCACTCTGAACTGCTTAACATTTCCAGTAGTTTTATCCATGATCTGGTGGATAAAACCCACCCTCTAGATAAACTGTGGAAGGGCAAGGGCAAGATAGGACAAAGAGGGAGCAGAGATGAGGGGAAATGACTGATAAAGCCGACCTATGGATATGTATGTAGGCATGAGAAATTTTCCCATTCTTTCAATATTTGTTTATAAGTCATCTTTTTTTTTTTTGCTGGCCACTGAGCCAGATCCTAGGGTACAGAAAGAAATAAAAAGGCTTTCCAGGTCTGAATTGCTCAGACTTGTTAATCAAAAATCACATTTTTAAAAAAACTTTTCCTGGGTCCCCTCCTGGAACTCCTAAGAGAGTTCTGAGTGGGGTCCAGGAAATCTATGCTGTAAAATTTCTTTGCATGCAACTGGTTTATAGATTGGCATTTGGAAATGGCAGGCAATTAACAGCAAAGGCCCATGCATATTATGTTATGTGGGAGATATACTGTGAGTTCTGAGCACTGGCAGGGGATTATGTAGCAACAAAGAGACGTGGAATATATATACGTAAGCCAGAAACTCTGGGCTGGAGAGATACTTAGAGTCCACTTCACTTAATCTTACAGGCACATTTTTGAGGCCCAGAGAGAAGTCAAAGGCAGAGCTTTTGAGATGACAGATAACCACTAGTAGACACAGGAATTTACTGACAGCTGCTAATCGATTCTACAGAGATGGGTGGCAGATAACAGAAAATAAAACAGTAGATGATAAAGAGACAGAGTTGAGTAAGAGTTACCATTAGGGGAAAAGGGAGGTGTAATTAATAGGAAATATAGATTCACTAGCTTTGGGTAGATAGTTAATGAAGAGCAAAAGTGCCTGGCTATATAAAAATGAGCAACCTAGGGACTGGAGGCGATAGCACAGCAGGTAGGGTGTCTGCCTTGCACATGGCCAAACTGGGTTTGAGCCCCGATATCCCATATGATCCCCTGTGCTCTGCCAGGAGTAATTCCTGAGTGCAGAGCCAGGAGTAACCCCTGAGCATCACTGTGTGTGACCCAAAAAGCAAAAAAAAAAAAAGCAACCTATCTGTCCAATGACAGATGAGTGGGTAATGAAGGTATAGTTTAAACACACAATGGAATACTACACAACTGCAAAGAAGGGTAAAATTATGCAATTCACTGCAACGTGGATGGAATTGGAGGCTATCATGTTAAGTGAAGTAAGCCAGGAAAGAAAAGACAAATGCCATTTGATCTCATGTATCTGGTTTATAAAATAACAGGAGAAGGGAATACAAGAAATCAAAGGGTGGTATCTAAGTTAACCTGTTCTCTAGATCATAGAATTGAGAAAGACAGGGAAGGAAAGTAACATGGGTGTGGGGGGCAGACATGTAAGCAAAGGCAGACAGGCGATAACAGCAAGAGCAGAAGCCTTGGTGGTGTAGAGGCGTAGTATACATCTATACAGATGAACCACAGAGCTAACAAAATTAAAAGTATGAGATCCAAACTACAACCAAACTTAACAATGTGCCTGTAAAGGAGGCAGGCTGAGAGGATGGAAGCGAGACTGGGAACATTAGTAGAAAGAAGCTGACACTGGTGGTGGGATTGCTGTTGGAACACTGGATGCCTGGACTCAACTATGAATAACTATAAATCACAGTGTCTTCATTAAAACATAAAATAAGAGCTGAAGAGTCATCTACTGTGAAGACTGGCTCAGAGAGTTCCAGAGACTAATTCGGAAGCGGGTAGTAGAAGCAGAGGGCAGAGGGTTAGACAGATGGGAGAGAGTGACAAATAGCTGGTGGCTAGAAATGACAGGTCATGCTAAATATTGATAAATGGGTAGATAATTGCATTGTTTGGGTTCAAACAACAAGCTATGGAACACATAACTTTTTTTTTTTTTGGGTCACACCCAGCCATGCTCAGGGTTACTCCTGCCTCTGTGCTCAGGAATCACTCCTGGCACTGTGTGGGGACCATATGGGATGCCAGGGACTGAACCCGGGCTGGCATGGGCCGGCCACGTGCAAGGCAAATACCCTAACCCACTGGGCTATCGCTCCGGCCCCTGGAACACATAACTTTGATGGAGAACATATATGGAAGAAAGAACACTGGACAAGAGTCAAGAAGTCCAGGTTTGTTTTAATGTATGTTCTGTAATCAAGTCGGAAGGGGAGGGAAAGAGAAAGAGAGAGAAAGGGGAAAGAAATAAAGAACCTGCCGGAGCAGGGGTGGGGAGGGGAGGGAACCGGGGATGTTGGTGGTGGGAGATGGGCCTGGTGGAGGGGGGTGCTGAAACACTGTATGACCAAAACCCAAACATGAACTTTTAATGTATATCTTTTTATTTGTATATCTCAGGTGGTTAATAAATACTTAAAAAAGAAGGGTGATTTTTCTTTTAAATAACACCAACCTCACATATTTCTTTAAACCAAGGGAAGAAAGGTCAGAGGATAAAAGTTAATATTATTTGAGTTCATAGTTGTTTCCTTTAATCTTTAAGCAACCTACTTTATGGATGAAGACACTAGATCCCAGAGAGGTTAAGTAACTTACTAAAGGTTGCCCAGATAGTAGAAGGCAGAAATAAAAATCTGCCTACCTGAGGAGCTCTGTGCATAGTCTGTCTGTCTGTCCCCCCACACAGACCACATCTGTGGTTGGACAGATAGGCTGCTATAAGGAGGGTTCTCATGATCAACCCTGTTAATGTTTTTGTTTGTGTGGTTTTTTGTTCCTATGTTTTGTATTCTAAAACCAATTCACAATATTAACTACTTAAATAGCAAAGCTGGATATATTCTAATTAAGTGCTTTCTTTAAGTAGGTTTGAAATATATTGTAATAAAAATATAAGTAGTGATCATTACGTCTATTAATCAACATTGTTAGGGGCTAATGCTGACAGGAAACCAGGCTCAATGTGAAAGAAAATCCCATTTAAAATGCTCTCACTGAACTGAAAAATAGAAAATTTTAGAAAGTCATAAATTTTTTTGTCAGCAAGTGTTAATCTGTGGGTGGTGGGATTGTAAAACAAGTTGATTTACTTACACTTCTGCAATGGAAATTGCAATTACAATGGAAATGGCAATTACTTTTTTTTTAAATAAAACTAACTATAAACACCATTCTTAAATCTTGTATAAGAGACCATTTTAAAACACTTTTCTGGCGGGAAAGAGGGCAGTATAAATGAGCTTTTCAAATATATATATATATATATATATATATATACATATATATATATCTTTCTATGAAATGTGTTTATGCTTAAAGTCAACTCCATTGATTTATGTGCAGTTAGCTTGCAAAGCTGGAAGAACCAGGTTCTGCCTCCAGAGGAAAGGAGCAGTACATTGATGAAAAGGGGCTTCAGCCCCTTTGGTAAACGATTGAGGGGGGGTGAGAATCCATAGGGAGTTGGAAGAGTTAGGGTTTGGGTTCCCCATCCCAAGTTCCTTCACCATCCTCACTGCTGCCAGGGGAACCCACACATAGCTTGGAACCCTCTGTAAGTTAGGAATTAGGGTGGAGGAGGATGGAGAGGATGAGGCAGTGGGAGAAGGGACTAGAAGACTAGAATTCCAGCAGGACAGAACCCATTTGCCAGTCTGGGGGCTGTGAGGGAACAGGGAGTCAGTCTCCCCGAGGCCCAAGCTGGTCCTGCAATCCCCTCCTGGAGCTGACTGCCCAGGACGACACGCAGCTCAGCAGATCCGCGCTTCCAGGCAGGGTTTATTTATGGCAAACTCTTTACCTACAATAGACCAGATCTCTGCCTCCCAAACTCTCCTCTGATTCTTTAAACACACACACACATACACACACACACACACACACACACACACATCAGTTGCAAAAAATACTAACGTGTTCACTGTCATTTTACCTAAGTTCAGTCTTTGAACAAATTAGAGTTCATTTCCTCCCAACTTCAACAGTCGTCTGCGAGACCGAAAAGAGCCCTGACTACCCAGACCCGACTTTCTACCACTCCCAGACACCTCGCACCGAATGCACCACGGTTCCAGTGCCCGACCGGTCCGCGCACAGGTCCTTCATCCCGGCGGGGCTGGCGCTCCCGGAGAAGCCTCTCTCTGCTCCCGGAGGCTTATGACCCGTGCGCTTTCTCCCCCCACACCACGGCCGCGCTGGGCCGCCGAGGGAGCAGCCGGCTTTGCCCACGACCAGCAGCTCGACCAGGACCAATGCGGGAAAGATCTGGGTTTCACCGAAATTCACCAAAACCGTGTGCGTCCCGGAACACAGGCTGCAAGGAGGGCTGAGCACACTCGTGCACACGCGTGCGGCTCCGGTCAGGGGTGGGGAAGGACAGCAGCTTGAGGGGGTCCTAGCTCTGTGGCCTCCCGACGCCTTCTAATTGCATGGCACCAACTCTGGCTTGGGGAGCAAGCCGACGACGGAATCAGCATTGATCTCCACCTCCGGGTCCTTAGAGCTACATTCAAGTCCCGCAACCTTTGCAAACTGAGTGCAGGCGAGGACCCTGCGGGAGCGCAGCTCGGCTGACTTAGGGACGTCGGCGGGTTGGGCGCTGGCGAAGGCAGCGGGAGAGGTCCTGACTGGGCAGTTGAGCTCCATCATCTCCACCTGGGCCGGCCCAGCTGGCTGGTGGAGAAGGGTGGTGGGGGACGGGCAGTGGGGAACCAGAGGGGAGCGACGGTTACCTGCGTCTCGGAGAGGCTGAGGCTGCCGGCCAGCTGCTTCCGCTCGGCGCCCACCACGTAGTGGTTCTTCTCGAAGGCGCGCTCCAGCCGCAGCAGCTGCGAGGGTGAGAAGGCCGTGCGGATCCGCTTGGGCTTGCGCGCGAAGGGGCCGTGCAGGAGAAGCCCGTCCTGGGGCACGTCGCTTGCTGCGGCCGAGCCGCCGAGAGCAACACACGCAGGTACAAACAGAGAGAAGGCGCGCGGTGAGCTGCAGCGGGCCAAGCGTGGCCCTGACGTTCCCTCTCCTATCCTTGAGGACCCCCCCCAATAAAAACACCACGTATTCTCTTTTGCCTCCCTTTGCCTATGTCCAATTGGCTCCCAACACCTCCGCACATCAGCCACTTCTTCGTGGGGACGCGCCACCACCGCAGGGCAGCTTCCCACACTGCTGGGTAGAAAGATGAGTGCAGCCAGCCCGGTAGGCAGTGCTCGGCAGAGACCACAGTGCAGGAAGTTGCTTGGGTCTCTTTGTTCACCCTTTCCAGGCAATCTCCCTTTTCCAATCTTTGTCCATCCCACCCCACGATCTGCTTTTAATTAACTGGCTGGGGCTTATCGCCCATGAAGTGGACAAGAGTGCGGCCTGGGCGGGTGAGAGGAAGTGATAAGAAGACTAGCCGCTGAGAACACAGATCAGGAACCAGAAGGAACCTGAGCAGCAGTTTCTCCCCCCTCCCCCTTCAGTGAAACTTACTGTTAAAGGCTCCGCATTACTAGCTCCATGGACACTCATGCCCAAAGACTCGGGCTCCAACTCGCAATAGCACAAATAGGCCCAAGTCTAGGCAGCACCTAAAGGTTTGAGGTCAGATGCCTCCCCCACACCACATACACACTTCCCACCTTCCCACCAGCCTTCCAGTAAAACCTTTCCAGCTGGGATTCTTACTGCTCTCTGGTGGGGAAAAGGCCCTGCATCGTCCCTGAAGAGTCCCGTGCTGTATAATGTCTACATGTATAAATATCTACTGTATAAATATCTACATGTTGTCTTTCACTCTAGTATATAGAGGTATACTGGTTTCTGCATGTGTGTATATGCTCCAATCTCCCTCCTCTCCAGTATCCCATCTCCAACCAAGAAATTCAGAGCTCCCTGAATACATAATTCCTCAGCAAATGTTGGTCATCATGGTAGGCAGTGCTACGTGCCTGGAGGAGGGGGACATGTGGGAGAACCAGGAATCAAAAGGGGCCAAAGACACAGAGACCCAGAGTGGAGGGGGTGGGAAGAGGCAGGCAGGGGCCCGTGACACAATCTCTGACTTGGCTGCCCCACTAACAAAATCAAAACAGACCCCAAGGGCACCTATGGCGGCTCTACAGTGCTTACAGCGGTCCCCCTGACTGACCAACAACACAGAGCCCTTGATGGAATGTTTTGACAGTTAGCTCTGGAGACTGACTGATCCAATTAATTTCTCCAATAACAACCACCGGTGTGACTCCATCTGACCTGTTGTTTTGTTCTTAAGACAACTGTTTGGATAACTCCATTGAGAACTTTTCTCCTTGGGACTATCTCTGTAAGTGAAAAGACGCACACGCCACCCCTGAGATGTGCTATTGCTAAAGCTCTCAGGTAACTGTTCGTGTCCCTCTGCTGGTAGAAACTGCCTTACATTAATTTTTCCAAGTCTCTGGGCTCTGGACACCTACATCCAACAGCTTTATTGCTGGGGTTTTCCTGTGAAACTGGGTAGTCAAAGAAATGAGAAATCAGTGCCTGGGGAGGGGGAGGCGAAGCCCCTGGCAGAACAAGCCTCTAACTTTCAGTCACCTCATTCAATTCCAGTGGATGGATCTGCGATGCCAGGAAAAGGGAGTGGGGAGGGAGGTTGGGAGATTGAATCACGGAGAGATGGAGAAGGCACATGCTGACCATGTGCCCAGGCCTGTGTGAAAAGAAGTTTCCTGTGGTGGAAGAAGACAGATAGATGGTCAGGGGAAGTAATCTGGCAGAGAGGGAGAGAATAAAGGAGTCCCATCCAGGTAGGAATAGGACGATTCAAGTGGGGAGTTGAAAATAATTAAGTAGGGGGTCCATATGCTAGAACTCAAGACCGGTGAGAGAGGCAGATGAGTAGCAAATAATTTGATGTGGCTGATATCAAATGAATCATTTCCAAAACCAGCATCATTGGAGTCCCTGTGAAGTACCAATAGTGGTTTAGTGATTTCCTGGAGCTGAGCACTCGAGAAGTGGAGAGAGCCTGGCTCATGGCGGCCCCAGGACTTAGTGTCGGCAACTCTGACCCAGGCTGCTCAGAAGTGAGGTGGCCACAGGAGAGGTGTGAGGGACCTGACGTCAGGGCGTCAGGGCCTCAAGTGGCTGGAAGCATCTACCTGTGACGCCATGTTCTGACTCTGGAGCGTATCAATTGTTTTGTAGAGAGGAGGTTAGTTCTCTGGGTTTGTCTTCATGAACCCAAAGAGTTGGGGGGACGCACCGAGCTCCTCTACCCCTTGGCATACTCGTGTCCCTTTGCTTCAAACCAGCTTATTTTAGATCCAGACTTAGAGTTTCAAACTTAGTCAGTTGACTGGCCCCTTTCCAGAAAGAAAAAAATAAATCATGCCCCAAATGTACCTGCTTTAAGCCAGCTAAGAGAACCTGACCACGACTGTCTCCCAGGACTGCTCCAGCACTGGCCCCAGCCAACATTGCCTGTTTGGGGGAAAGGCTATTTTCGAGGCTAGAGTGGGTTACATGCGGTGGGGGTGGCCCATGTCCCGCTGCACACTGCACACGCCCTGTGACTTTATCCATGTGCTCGAGGAGAAATACAGGATCATCAGCCACAGTCTCTCTCAGAGGACAGGGCGCGACTTCAAGATGCTGAGAACGGAAGGAAGGTTATTTGATTTCTAAAGTTGTAGAGCTTTTTCTCACGAAGAGGGCTGTCTGAATCACCTCAAGAAAACGAATCACCCTGAGAATTGGATCCAGACCTATATTCTGTCCTGTCGGTGAGGGCAAGGGTGATGCCTTCGGAACCCACCCGGCAAGACCTGCTTGGGAAGGTGCCTGAACCAAGGCTTGCTTTTCTTTTAGCTGGAACCCAAGGGTTCCACAGCTGGGGACCAGGGGCTGTGGGTGCCCTGTTTGGAAAAGCCTGTCCCCATCCATGCTGTGAGTGTGGCAGTGGGTTTCAGCAAGGACAAGTGGGCTAGTGCAAAAGGGCTGTGTAGCCGTCACTGGAGAGAAGGATTGAGTCCTTCTCTCACCCCGTTTTCAGCCTCTTTCTGCCACCCCTTCAAGGCACTTTAACTGGGAGCTAACGATAGAGACGGGCAGGAACTAGGCGACTGGAGGTAGGGAGCGAGCCAGGGCATTCCGGCCCTCTCAGGTGAGGCGGTGTCTAGTCGACCGGCCAGGGACTCCGGCCGGATGGCGGGTCAGAGGGGCCTGGGGCTAACCCGGACAGCCTAGCCGCCGACTTCACCTCCTTCCCCTCCTCCTGCCGGAACAAAGGCGCCTTTGAAGTACCGGCCCATTACCGTCGTGGTCCTTGAAGCTGAGTCTCCCACGGCCCCCTCCCGAATCGGCTCCGCGGCCTGGAAAAGTTCCTGATGTCCGAGAAATAGCGCCCAAGGGAGGCCACCTGCTCCGCGTCCCCGCGGGTTCCTCCCCGTTTAAACCTCAAAAGCCAGTCTGGGCTCCGGGCTTCGGGGGTGCAGCCACCTGGCCCCAGCTCTCTCGCGCAGGCTTTGGCGCTTTGCAACAGCTTCCCCGCGACCAGGGGGCCTCGGCGCCGCTGGAATTGGCCACGCGCGGAGCGCAGCCGCGTTCCCTTTTCGTTCGTGTGGGGTTTCGTTGCGTGCATTACAGCGGGGCTCAAGTGAGCATCGCCGAGACCCGGTTCTCTAGAAAACGCGGCGCCGGAGGGTCTGGGGCGGCTCAGTCCGCAGCCCCCAGGCCCTAGGACTGGCGCAGCAGAGCGCACAGCCGGCTCAGAGATCGCGGGTACCCAGTCGAAACGTCTCAAGACGGGGGGTGGGGGGGTGGGGGCAGAAGACCCTCCGTTCCCCCTCCCCGTGGATCGCTGAATCCGAAAACGCCCCTCCGGAGCTCCATCTCCTCTTGCAGGCGCGGTCTGGAAAGAAGGATCCAGCCGAGTCGTCTGCAACACCACTACGCGCCCGCAGCGACTGCAGCTCGGGATCCGCGGCGATCTCCGGGAAGCTTTTGCAGAAGTCGTCTGGAACTCGCCGGGCGCGGGTGCTCGGAGCCCCGGCCGCAGCGACCCGAGGCCGACACAGCCCTCGGCATCCCAGGCGCGCGCGGCGGAGGCCGGTGGTGGGAAAGGCGGCGCGGAGGACGAGCGGAGTGGAACCGCAGCGAGGGAGACGCCGTCGCGGGCAGCACAGGGCTAGTGACCCGCTTGGCCCCTTCACCAGCCTCCTCCCCGGCCCGCTAGCGGGGGTCGAAGGTTCGCGAACCGCCGGGGCTGCCGTATCAGCCCGTGGGAGCCAACTTTTTGAGACCCAGGCCCGGGAAGCTGTCCTAGGAAAAACTGAAGTGGTTGGCTCAATTTTGAGTAAAAACTTCATTTTCTTAGCGAACACTGGCCTTAACTGACAAGGTTTATTGCCCAAAGAAACTGACATCGCAGGCATAACCCCTCTCCTCGCCTCCCCGATTTGAACAAATCTTTGAAATCCCTTAAGGGGACTGCGAGCCTGCCCACAGCAACCTTGTTCAAGTCATGATCTAATTTTGGGTCGGTATATACTGACCAACAGACTAAGGAAACTGATAAACAACCCCAGAAAGTGGCTTTCCCTGCTCCAATTAGGCAACTGTAGCCAAAGCTTCAAGAGGGCATTCCCCATTATCCAGGTATCTGCATAAATTCAATTTGACTGTGTAGACCTGGCTTGCCATCAGATTAGCTCCAGTAGTCAAAGATTGGTCTTTTCATTGGTTTTACTAAACGCTGTGCATTTGGCCCGGAGTCACGAAACCTTACAAGACTGAATTTAGTCTACAGTAGCAAAATAAAAATAAAAACGGAGGCTAAAGCAGTTACTCCACAAAATAGGAAGAATGCAGGGAAGGAAGGAAAGGCAGCAGAAAGGAAGGAAGAGAGGAGGGGGAAAGTGAGGGAGGAAGAAAGAAAATGGATGGAAGGAAAAGGAGAGAAAAAGGAAGGGAGAAAAGCAAGAAGGAAGAAAGTTTAAAATTCTAGGGGAGAAACAAACTATTCAAGGGGGAAAACAAAAACAACTCTCCTTCAGGAAAGTCAAATAATTGAAACGTGGGGTGCATGTGTGTCTATGTGTAAGCATGTGTGTGTGTGTGTGTGTGTGAGAGAGAGAGAGAGAGAGAGAGAGAGAGAGAGAGAGAGAGAGAGAGAGTCTTCATTAGCAAACCCCGTTGCCGGCGCAGATAAGGGGCACGGACTGCCTGCAACCTTAAAAGCCCTCTGTCACCCCCACCCGCCTGCCCCATATCTCAGCCTTCAAGGACCAGTCCCAAAGCTGCTAGGTGGTCACCAGGAGCTAGCAATCAGCAGAGGAAGAGGAAGCCGGTTTACTAGAATCAACCCACCCACCCTGTGTCCGAGAGGCACGTGTGACTTGAAGAAGCCGGGCCAAGGTCTCTGAGAAACACCCCAACACAGGGGTACTTCGTACTGAACATTAACTTCCCAGTTTGTCCTCCCCGCTGCCCCTTCTTCCCACAGACCCAGGGCGCGCGGTGGACTTTCCCTTGCCCGGGACGCGCCAGCGAGGGCGGTTCCCGGGAGTTTGAGTGGACAGGCGAGGGAGCCAAGTACTCTGGGTCCAGCTCCGGTGGCGGGAGGGCGGCCGAGGCTGCACGCTTTGAGCCGGAACTGTCGGGGCAGGGAGAGAATTAGGCCGCGGGAAGGCTCGGGGAAAGCTCGAAAGAAGCGCCTGGGCTTGGCTACCGGATGGGTCCGGTAGCCTAAGGTCCTGGGAAAGCCTTGTGGGGTCCTAACCTAGCTCTCCAGGAGGGACCCCAGAGCGGCTAGGGCGCGGCGCAGGTCGACCGGGCGTCTGCGGACCCGCAGCCTAGTCGGCACAACTTCTCAACAGCCCCGCGCGCCCCAGGGTTTCTCCCAGCGCCGTCGCCCGCGGGCGCCGGGCAGATGCCTAAAGGTGGGTAGAGCGTGGACACTCACCCTGGAAGCGGTGGCCGAAGAAGCGGTTCCGCAGGACCCAGGGGTAGAAGTGGAGAGGGTCTCGGTGCTGGGCGCCGAAGAAGGAGTGCGGGGGCTGCAGCGGGGAGGCGCCCAGCTGGTGTGCGGGGTGCACGGTCAGCGCGGGGTGGTTCATGGCCTCTGGGAACACGAGCTCGGGCCCGCCGTAGAGAGAGCGGCCGGCACCGGCAGCGGCGGCGGGGAAGCCGCTCACGAACGCCGCTTCGGCCGCACCAGGGTGAGGGTAATTGAGCGCCGTGGGCCGGAGAGGGTTCCTCCGAGGCGGCCGCCGCCAGGGGATGGGAACCCGAGCCCCCGCCGCCAGTGCCCGCACCGGTGCCGCCGTCCTTGGCCACCAAAGACTCGATGGTAAAGCCGCGCTTGGCTGTGGGCTGGAACATGGTTGCGGCCGCCAGAGCCGAGCGAGGCAGCTGGGCTCTGGGGAGCGCTCCGCGTCCTGGCGCCGCCGCCGTGCGGTGTGCACCCAGCCAGGCACATGCACACACACCACCAGCACCCCTCACCTCCCCCCCCCGCCCGCCCGCGCTCAGCCGCTGCTGGCTGGCCCGGCGCGGAGCTGCGAGGGGGCTCACGAACGAGCGAACGCGCAGTCAGGCCACCGCGCGCTGCTCGGCGCGCCCGGCCTCTGCGGCCGAGCGGGCAGCTCCCGGCGAGGGTACTGGTGCGGGCTCCGGGCGCTGCCGCTAAGCCGCCTCTAAGGCCTGGGGGTTGAGCCCGGCCCCCTCCCTCCTGAGTCCAGTCTGGACCGACCCCGCCCAGGATCCTCCCAGCACTGCCCAGCCCGGCCTCGGCTGCCAGGGTGCGAGGCGCGAGTTAGCGGGCACCTGCCCCGCGCTCGCCCATTGGCTGCAGCTCACCTGCCCCAAGGTGGGGGCGGGGCGGGGCGGGGCGAAGGACGGCGGGTGGGAAAAGAGCCAAGAGTCGGAGGCAAAAGCCGGACTGGAACCCTTGCGGGCGGTAGAGGTCTCCCCCCCCCCCACCCTCACCCCTTCTTGTCTCTGGTTTCTCCGCGCACCTTCAGCCTGGGCTGAGTTCTGCTGCCGTCGCCGACCAAGTCAACTCTCGAAAGAGTCGAAGAAGGGGACTGAGGGGCCTGGGGCTTGGGAATACACACTCCAGCCCCGCTCCCTGGTGTGCAACTCAGCGAACCCTTTCCGAGTCGGTCCAGGATGTCGTTTCAGTTCTCAGACAACTTGGATCCTTGTAGTGGAAGGTGGCTATTTGGGACGGAACAAATAGGTTCTCCTGAGCTCCTCTGGCCTCGGGGACTCGCCCACTCGCTGTTCCTGAGTGAGTCTCCAGGGCCACGGTCTGGAGTCGCGGCCTTATTTTGGTGGTGGAATGTGGCGTGTTCTGGGTGTTCCAGGGGACTGCTCCGGAAAGGAGACGCTCAGTTCTCTCCACCCCACCCCCACGCCCTGCGGACCTGGACGGGGCACGGTGCGGAAGAAGCCGCCGCTGGAGCGGTCAGTCCTGGGTCGTCCAGCCAAGGTTCTCGGGCATGGAAGCAGCCTCTTGACTCGCCGCGGCCACCTCGGCAGATTCCGATGTGGATGACCCCATCCCCGCCACCTCGACCGAGCCCCGAGCCCTATTCCGGGTGAACTGCCATCCTCGCCTTCGCTGGTCGCCGGGCTCAGGTGCAGGCGGGCCGGGCAACACGACCTTAAAGGACCGGCCGAGCCATCCGAACTCATCCCTAAGGAAACGTGCAGGCCTCCCGGGAGCGCAGGGGTCGTTTGGCCTCTCCCCGGTCCTCAGCTTCCACCCCCGACCTCGGAGCATCGACCCGTTTGCTTTTCGCTCACTCACTGCCCGGGCTGACGGTGCGTGGTGCTCGGAGACCCCTGCTCTCGGGAAACTTTTTCACCCCCCACCCACCCTCTCCTTCCAGGCCCGAGGATAAAAATGCCGCGCCCAGGCAGCGGAGTGGGCCGAGGTGGGGAGACGGACCCGCACCCGACTACTGCCCCGGAAGAACCGCCGAGCGCGCCGTTGCCGGCCTCCGGGTTCGGTCGTCACGGCAGCGCCGCCGCCGGACGCGCGGATTCCGGGGGGCCTTCGGGTGTCGGGCAGCCGGGGCTCTGGTGCTGCGCCGCGGGACTCCGCAGGGACTCCAGGCCGGGTCTTGGGAGTGGCCCGTGTGAGTGCCCCCAGCCGCAGTTTGCTAGAGCGCTTCGGGCGCCCCGGGCGCCACGGCACCACAAAGCGGGTTAAAGTCTATTTTCCACTCGACTGCTCCGAAAGCCCCCGCGCCCCGAAGCCGTCCCAGCCCCCTTGGGCGAGGTGGGAGGAGGATGGCTTGAAGGTTGGAAGGGGGTGGGTGTGAGGCGACCGCGCCCTTCGCGTCCCCGGGAGCCCGGGACCGAGAGCTCGGGGACACCGCAGGCGCGAGGCGGAAAGAATCTTTACGGAGTCCGGCGTCTCTCTTCCCGGCTTCCCGGAATCTTTGCTGCTCTCTCTCCTTCCTAGTTCTTTTTCAGGCTCCCCCATCTATTTCCGCTTCTTCTGACTCTCGCCCCATGCCTCCTCCACCCTCACCCCACTTTCCTTCTGTTTCTTCTCCTCCTTTGCTCCTGGGAGTGGAGTGGGAGCCCCGACCAGAAGCGAAACCGACCCGCTCACTAAGGGACCGAGGGTGCAGAGCTGGGACAGGCACAGAGCCAGGGGCTTCCGTTCTATTTTTAAGAGGACGACCGGGACTTTGTGGGCGCCGCGACATCTGTGTAGAGACGAGCATTGCCTGGGCCTTGGGGCGGAGATGGAGAGAACAGGAAACACCCTGTTCTCTCCATCATGTAGGATGTGAACTCACCCTACATCCTTGCACCCTGAACCTGAAGATGAACCCCAACTTCCACCCCCACCTCCACACACGCATACTCCAACCTCTGCTGGGCACCCCTAAATTGAACCTCTGCTGAGCACCACTAAATCGAACAGTTCCAGAAACCTGGAATGTTCCTTGCTGGACTTGTCTCAACACTTACCACATGTACCATCATTCCTGTGGCTTAAGTACAGACTAGGGTCTAGAGCAAAGACCAGAGGTGTTATTTTCCCTCCCTGGGTTTGCAGAACACTGGGACGGTCCGCCGTCTGTACCTGTTCTGGTCACTGTCTGGGTTAAACTGGGCCATTGCAGGCTACGGGCTTGTACTGAGCATTCACGGGATTGGAGATGGGGGCGCCGGGCGACATGAATTCTCCCTTCATCCCTCCCTCCCTCCCTCCCTCCTCTTCCTCTCTCAGTACCTTCTCTAGATTTCACCTTCTGTAACTCCTTTCCCCTCTTCCCTCCCCCTTTCCCTCCTTAGATTTTTTTTATCCATTATCTAATTTCCTCTTTTTTGGGCTCCTCCTAGAACCTCTTCTCCCATTTTCACTTTTCCTATAGGAGTTAAGAATCTGTTGCCTACCTCTACCACTGAGTTCTGGATCCTGCTCCATCGGTGCCCGAAACCTGCCCAATGGCTTCCTGTGCCCTCTCCCCGCCCCGTCTGTCTCTACCCAGCTCTCCCATCGCACGCTCTTCATCTCTCCTGCCCCAAAACACCCCGCTCTCTTCACCGAAGCCTGCTTGCACTCACTCTTCTGCCTCCCAGCAGTCCTTCCCTCTACTTCCCTGCCCTCGCACTCTGGCTGGCTGCAAAGCTCGACCCAGACAGACTGATAGCTCATTCTTCATCCTGGGAAGCCCCACACAGCTTCCTGTAGCTTCTTTCCAAAGCACCTGCCTGCAAGACTTCCTGAGATTCCTATCTCCTGCCTTCCAGTGCCTCCCTCTCTCCCGCAGCAGCGGAGCCTAAAGCCCACCAAGAGGCTGTGACCTGGATCCGGCAACCTGGCTCTGCCCCAAGTTCAGTGTTCTGTGTCCCCCCCACCCCCCCGCCCCGTTGGAAGAGTCTGATGCTTTCGGTGGTTCAAGGTGAGACTGGGGGCCAATCCTCTAGCCTCAGCTTGCACCTGCTTTTTCCCGAGGCACTCTCTGCCCTTGCTCCTGTGAGAAACTTGGGAGCCTTCCCAAACCTCCTCCCTCCTCTCAATCCAACGGGTCACCTGTTCTTGTGGTCAAGTGAGGCTCCGTAGTTCAGTCCCAGGAAGGCTGCGCCCCAGGAAGTCTCAGTCCTCACTCACAGGAGGTGTGAGGTGTGTGAGTGTGTGTCACACACTTGTCTGTGTGTGTCAAGTGTGAGTGTGTGTCTGTGTCTGTCTCTCTCTGAGCCTGCTTCCCTTGCTTGCAGGGAAGCTGTGGAGTATAAAGGCGGCCCCAGCCCTGCCCAGGCACCTTCCCTGTCTGTCTGGCTCTTGTAAACAGCTGCCTCCTCACGCCCTTCACAGCTCCCTGTCTTCTCAGCATTCATCTTCCTGTACCCCTGCCCTGGGACAACTCTTGTCCTCATGTGTCCTATACTCGGCTAATGTTTCTTCTTTGCCAAACTTCCTCAGTAACTTTCCGTCTCTGCACAACTCCTTCATTTCCCCTTGACTCACCACCTGCTTCCCACCCCCACCCCCGTCACTTTAGGAAAATGACTTGCAAAATCGTCAAAACTTTTTTTGGTGATGTTGTTAAAATAACATGTGTTTATAGGGACAATAATAAGCACAACAGCCTGGTGGAGTTCCTGTGAATGAGTTTTAATTCCCACCAACGGACTTAAGCAGTGCCAAGAACCTTATAAGCATTTGAAAAAAAAATGTTAGCTATTGTTTTACCAAGGTATGCTGTTAAATATGTGGCTACTTATTGCTGGACACATGCATGGTCTGAATTAAGAAATTAAGGGGGGCTGGAGTGATGTTCAGAGGGTAGAGTGTTTGTCTTGCATGGCTGACCTGAGTTTGATCCCTGGCATCCCATATGGTCCCCTGAGCACTGCTTTGAGTGTAGAGCCATGAGCAAGACCTGAGCATTGCCAGTGTGGTCCCAAAAGAAAAAAATAATTGTTCAATTAATTAAAAAAAGAAAATAAATTAAAGGGGCCAAAGAGATAGTATAATGCATAGGGTTCTAGTTTTTCATGCATCCAACCCTGGATCTGCCTCTGGCGCTACATATGGTCTCCTGAATACTGCCAGGAGTGATCCCTGAGCAGAGCCAGGTGTGAGCCCAAATATATATATATATATATATATACATATATATATCAATATATACATATACATATATGAAATATATAGTATATACATTCTGTGAAGATAAAATATATTCCAAATTGTAAAGGCTGTATTTTCTTAAAAAAGTAAAATATCAGTATTTTCTGTGCTGTTGTATATTATATTTCATGTGTGGCTGCTAAGATTAATATAAACAATCATATAATATACTTTTTTTATTCTATAATATTTTATATACTCATATTTACTTATTTAATGTGTCTATAAGAATATTTAAAATTATATATGTGTCTCATGTCATATTTCTATTGGACAGAGTTGGTACAGTACAGATAATCCCAGAGAAAAGAGGCAAAAGGTGTTGGGAAAAGGAAAAAAATCTCCCAGTGATCAAATCTTCCCACTCAGGAAAAGCCATGATGAAGTTTTTAAATTTTTGTTTGTGAGCATCATCGGGGGTGCTCAGGACTTACTCCTGGATCTGCACTCGGGACTTACTCTTGGCAGTGATTGGGGGACCGTATGGGGTGCTGGTGATTGAACCCAGGCTGGCTGTGTGCAAGGCACTACCCTCTTTACTATTTCTCTGGCCCCACCGTGAAATTCTCGCAGGGCATGTTTCCTCTCCACGTGTCTCCCTATCAAAGAGGGACAGGCAGAGGATCACATGGAGTATAATTTTGTCTTTGGCTTCCTTACATTCACAACCAAACTGCAGGTATTTTGTAGCTCATTAAATATTCTTCATTGTTGGAAAATGTCCATAACATAAATTGAAGCAAATTTAACATTGGTTAAGCAAAATTTTGACCCACACCATCATACTTATATCTTACTGCAAATCTGTGAGTCCTACTTTTCTATAAATTTCTAGGAATATAATCTCTTTTTGATTTAGTGGGGAGGCATTGTTCATTGACTCATATCTAATGATATGAGTCAGAGTTTACTTCTGGCTCTGTACTCAGGGATCACTCCTGGTGAGGAATGGGGGCCATATGAGGTGCTGGGGCTCGAAACCCAGGTTAGCTGCATGTAAGGCCAGCATCTTACCTGCTGTAAGGTCTTACCTGCTGTGCCTGCTGTAAGGCCTTATCTTTCAGGCCTGAGGAATGTGATTTCTATCAATGGAATATGGTGATTCTTTTGATGCTATTTGCCACTTAGATCTAGAAATGTTTGCGCTGTTTTTCCCCTATGCTCAAGTCCAAGGATCCTGAATCTAGTGTTTTTATGCCACAATCATCTGCGTGCTCCTCAGCATTTTGCTACCTCCAAATCTATTTTATTTTTCTTTTCATTTTCCTAACACTTGCCTCCATAGGCTCCGTTTTCTGTGAGCATCTTCTAGGAATTTTTGTCCATCCTACTCTAACCTCTCCTTTAAGTCCTTCTCTGGGCATGTGAAGCCCTCTGTAAGTGAGAACCTACCTTCCTAGCCTCCTGTCCTCCTGCTGTGCCTGGTGCTGCAGAACACTGACAATGCAGTGGAACTGGCTCAGTGGCAAAGCATATGCTTTGCATGTATGAGGCGACTGTGATTTCACCACGCACACACACACACACACACACACACACAAAAGCAAAAAAAAAAAACCCTACCAACTTACAGATACCCCACAAGTAGGGTTGGGAATGTGAACCAGAAGCAGAACATTTGCCTTGCATGTGTGAGACTCGAGTTAAATCCCTGGCACTGCAAATTATAATAATAATAGTAATACTATTACTACCACTAAAAATAGTACCTCTACTACCCAAGCATTCAGCTCAGAATTCCTTGCTCTCTATACCTCTATATTTTCCCTCCACGCTTTGCTCCAAAAAGTTATGCTAGAGAATATGGCAGTTCAGGTTCTCAGGGAGGGAAGTTGTCAGAAGTTCACTAAGTTAATAATACAGAATGACAACTTCAAGAGAACTTTGTTGACTTTTGTTCCCAACACCCTACATCCAATACATGCTCAAAAAGAGGTGTGTTAACAAAATATATTAATTTGAGAGACATATTTTAAGACTCTGTCCTAAAGCAGTGAGAAAATGTAAGATTTTACCCCAACATAAAAGAGAAGCCCAAACCCTGGAAGGTTTACCATGACAAGAGAGGTGGATCTAGTCTCCATCTTAAAAAAATTTCTCCTGAATAGCCTCTGGCAGATAGAAAAGAAACCCAGACTTTTTTAAATTAATATTTTATTATACCACTGTGAGATATACAATTACAAAGTTGTTCATGTTTGGGGGTTCCAGCACCCATCCCTCCACCAGTGCCCATTTCCCACCACCAATGTCCCCGATCCCCCACCAACAAGCTGCCTCTATGGCAGGTTCTTTATCTCTTTTCTCTCCTTCTCCCTCCCTCTTTTTCTCTCTCTTCCTTCTCTTACATATTGTGGATTGTAATACATACACGTAGAGGTTATCATGTGCATCTTTTTGCCTGTATTTAATGGCCAGTTCTAGGTTGGTATTAGCCCTTTCGACATTTATTAGCACATGTTCCCTTCTCTGTCTTACCTAACCTCTGACTCCCACACATTTGTGGTAATTTCCACCTTTGACAAGACCTCCTGATCCATGTTTTGCCTAACCTTGGGTTCTGATATCATAATATGTATATATATATATATTTATGTCATGCAAATAAATGCCTTCATTCCATATCTTTCTTTTCCTTCTGACTAATTTCACTCAACATGATCCTCTCCATGTCCATCCATTTATAGGCAAATTTCATAACTTCATTTTTCCTAACAGCTGCATAGTATTCCATTGTGTAGATGTACCAAAGTTTTTTATCCAGTCATCAGTTCTCTGGCATACTAGTTGTTTCCAGATTCTGGTTATTGTGAATTGTGCTGCTATGAACATAAAAGTGCAGATGGTATTTCCTTTGTAGTTTTTGGCTTCCCAGGGTATATCCTCAGGAGTTGTATGGATGGGTCGAATGGGAGCTCAATTTCTAATCTTTGGAGAAATGTCCATATTGTTTTCCAAAAAGTCTGTACCAGTCGACATTCCCACCAACAATGAATGAGCATTCCCTTTCCCGCATCCATGCCAGCACTTGTTGTTCTTACCCTTTTGGATATGCACCAGTTTCTGAAATCCAGACATTTTGAACTTGAATCTTCTTACCAATTGGCTAATACAATCTTGGGTGGGGAGGATTATCAAGTTAAAAATGTCTTGTGTGAGATGTATGATCTTGGAGCGAATTTTCTTTTTCTCTAGGAAGACCATTTGCAACAGATACTTTGCTTTTACAAAAGTAAAGCAAAGTATTAATTCTTTTGGAGGGTAGTGTCACACCCAGTGGTGCTCAGGTATCACTCCTGGTTAGCCTTGGGAGCATCCATATAGAATGCCTGGGATGGAACCCAGGTTGGTTATGTGCAAGGCGCATCTTATCCATTGGACTATCTTTCTGAATTCCCAGGCCTTAATTCTTAAATAGAGCAAGTAGAGACCCTGCCTTAGTGTTCTGCTGAACAAAATTAGTGTCTTCTTTGAACAGGCTTTTGCCTTTGCATAATACTGTCACTTCCAAGAACTGTTTCTTTCCGGAATATAGATCTGGGCTTCTCTACTTCCCCCAAATTAAGGATCTTTCAGGAGTGTGGTTTGTTATTATCCACATGGAACCTGAGAAAGCAGAACATGAAGGCCTCTGTCTTTAACTCCCTCTGGTAAAGGGGTCTTGGCCAGAATTGTCAAAGCCCTTCCTAGGCGATTGAATCTGCTGAATGCTCTCTTAGTTTCAGTCCAGCAGATGACTCCAGACTTTAGGGAATGTACTCATTGTCAGATAGTTGTGGATGGGTGGATTAGCTCTGGGGAATCCATGTAAGATCAGCCTCTCAAATTCTGGAAGGGAAATGATGACTTGCAGGCATCCCATATGTTGGCAGAAAGAACTAGAAGAGGGGAAGGAGACTTACAGGACAGGGAGATTTGGGCTGGGTCATGGAGTCTATCTCCCCTCCCAGAGATTATTCAGGCGGGTCTATGAAAACTAGATTCTGCTAAAAATGCATGGGGTTGTCAAAACCAGATCTTTGGGTTCATCAATGAAGAAATTAAGTCCAGCTCAATGTCCAGATACCTCAGCAGGTTCCTCCCTCCCAGATTCCAATCCCTTCAAAATGATCTCTTGCCCAACTGCCCACACACACAACCTTGGTTATTCACGTCTGGATCTTAACATTTTGCTTCACTCAGCACACACATTTCTCCCTCTCCTGAGGTGGTCAACAATTTGTCCAGGGTCATGCTTTCTTTGTATCTTCAGTCATTGCATATGAAGTTATAGTTGTTCCTAATAATATAGTAGACTAGATGTCTAGAGAACTTTCTCAGTATATAACATCTAAGAATCCTTTTTTATTATACATTAACTTATTATGAAATTTCCAAGCATTCCTAAAAGTGGAATAATACACTGAAGTTTCATATATGCTATTACAGACATTATGGAATTATGAATGTTTTCATTTTACTTCATCCTTTTCATTTTTATTTTTGTAAGGGCTTGGGAGATACACCTGGTGGTGTTCAGGGCTTACTCCTAGCTCTGCACTTAGGGGAATCACTCCTGGTGAGCTCAAAGGACCATAGGGGGGCTAGAAATGGAACCTGGGTTGGTGCATGCCAGGTAAGCTGCCTACCTGCTGTACTGGCTCTCTGGATACCCCTTTTCTTTTTTCATTTCCATTTTCCTTTCCTTCTTGTTGTTGTTTCTGTTGCCACGACAGAGGTTGCTTACTTTGGTTTCAGTGTTCATCGGGAACACCAACACTTAGTTGTAGTGCTTGTACACTTTGCTGTGGCACCAGGGATCAAGTTCATGCTTGTCATGTGGGGTAGTATTGGAATTTAACTCTGGGTCTCAGACCTGCAAGGCAAACACTTTACCTCTAAGCCATATCCTCTAATTCCATTATTGTTGTCAGTGTAGGACTAGACCCTATGATGTTCTGGGACTAGTATACTACCCTGGTGCTTGTGGTCCAAGAGAGCCACCAAGGTCACTTCCAGAGATTGGTGCCAGGGATGACACCCAAAACCTCACACATGCAGAGCTTGTGCATTGCTACTTGAGCCACATCCTAAGCCCTATATTTATAAGTTAATTAGATCCATCCTAATATTCTTTTTTGCTCCTCTTTCTTTCCTTTTATTGTCACACATCCATCTCACTGTGGTGCTTACACACTTAGTTGTGGTCTCTCTAGGGGCCCCATATCAGGCTGTGATGCTGACACACTAGAACCCAGTGATAAAGTGGGGAGTGGGGTGGGTGAGAGGAGAAGGGAGTTTGCTCTCCTTTAGTTGTGACTCTCCTGCACTTTCTGGTGGGAACACTGGTAGCTATGCACTACACACAGGTGCTCAGCTGTGCTGCTGGGCATGGTGCTCATGAATTTGGCTGTAGTGCTTTCAGGGGGCTCACAGCCCTGTTCTGTTAATGGGGCTTATACACAGGTGGCTGTAGTGCAGCTGTTAATCTCTGTGGATGTTGGGCATCACAGACAGCAGAGCTTCCAGAATCTCACCCCACTGAGGCTCAGACTTTAAACTCTCAGCTTTAGATACTCAGAGCTGCTGAACCATTTTCCAGCACCCCAATCATGTTTCACCCCTAAATATCTCACTAAAAAATTTCCATGAAGGATTATTTTTTAAAGTCAAGGCTATTGGGGCCGGGTGATAGCACAGCAGGTAGGGCATTTGCAATAGCACAGTGGGTACGGCGTTTGCCTTGCATGCCCCGCATCCCATATGGTCCCCTGAGTACCACCAGAAGTAATTCCTGAGTGCAGAGCCAGGAGTAACCCCTGAGCATCGCCAGGTGCGACCCAAAAAAGTAAAAAAAAATAAAGTCAAGACTATTTATTATGTGCAATTTCAGTCATATTTTGTAAAGATAATGGTATCATGAATCTCCACATATTTTCACTTAACTTCAATTATCAATCTTTTGTCAGTCTTAAAAACATCTTCTTTGAATGATGGTTGAGTTGGCACAAATATAAGGAAAAATTCTTAATTGCCCGAAATTAGAGAAAACTTGAATTTTGATAAGTGAATGTTGAAGTTAGTGTGTGCTGGAACAAATCCAATTCACTGGCAGTCCAGAGTAGGGTTCCAAAGAGCAACAAATGAAGCTAAAGACACATTTGAGTTAGAAATTAGATCAGAGGCACTGGTAAAGAAACCTACTGACATGGAATAGCCCTTGATCAGAGCCTGCTGTGCCCCCAGTTAAAAACAAACAAACCTTGAGTAGAGACACAAACTACAGAATCACACCTGCAGAGACAGCATTCACTAGAGTAGTTGAATATAGAGCATAAGATTATAATATGTTTTAGAAGATAAAAGAGAATCTGAAAAATAGTACAACTTTGGAAATTTATTTTCTTGTTTGTTTGTTTGTTTCTTTTCTTTTTTGGGTCACACCCGGCAATGCTCAGGGGTTACTCCTGACTCTGTACTCAGGAATTACTCCTGGCGGTGCTCAGGGGACCATATGGGATGCCGGGATCGAACCCAGGTTGGCCGTGTGCAAGGCAAACGCCCTACCCTCTAGACTATTGCTTGGGCCCCTAATTGGAAGTTTTTTTTGGGGGGTCACACCCGGCGACGCTCAGGGGTTACTCAGGAATTACTCCTGGAGGTGCTCAGGGGACCATATGGGATGCCGGAGATCGAACCTGGGCTGGCACAGGTCGGCCGCGTGCAAGCAATCGCCCTACCCACATAAATCACCTGTATCACTTGTCCTCCCATTGTTCATCAATTTGCTCAACCGGGCGCCAGTAACGTCTCCATTCGTTGGGCATGAGGTCCATTATTGTTACTGTTTTTGGCATATCGAATACACCACAGGTAGCTTGCCAGGCTCTGTGTGGCTCTAGGTTCATCCCAGGGGGCCCAGTCCTTTTCTATGTCAGACCATCAACCATACAGGGCCCACGGGGCAGAGCCCTGAGTATAGACAAGCCTGTCTCCTGTCTGCCACCTGCCGACACAGCCGAGCACAACAGCCACACCTGCAACACCTTAAGGGGCAGGTATACACTTGGTAGTCTGAAAAATTAAACTACTCATACCATGGAACAAGTATTACTACAGCCTTAGTTCTTTAACTATGGTGTATTATTAGATCATTATTTAGAAAATAAACAGATATTTTATTTTTATTTTTATTTTTGCTTTTTAGGTCACACCTGGCGATGCTCAGGGGTTTCTCCTGGCTCTGCACTCAGGAATTACTCCTGGCGGTGCTCGGGGGACCATATGGGATGCCGGGATCGAACCCAGGCCGGTATAGGCCGGCCGCGTGCAAGGCAAACGCCTTACCCGCTGGGCTATCGCTCCAGCCCCTAAACAGATATTTTAAAGCTATAAACATAATGATGGAAATCTTTTTACAAGCAAACACCACTGACAGCGAAGCTCGAGTGAGCCGTGCAAAATATTATCCATTCTTTTCATTAAGGTCCTTTCTATTCACACTGCAGCTGGCTCAACACATTTTAGTAGTCAGAAAGTTTACTTTCATTTGACATTTTTTCTAAAATGAAGAAACAGTCTTCTTCATATAAAGTCTTACTTATATAATAAATAAGAATTGAGGAACTTTGCAGAAGGTCTAAGTTTCTGTTCAATCTTTCCCATCCTACTCTTTGTTGTATGAGGTACTTTATTTTGCTACTCTAGAAGAATTAATTTTCTTGATGTCAACTTGGCTTAGAATCAATGTTCCATTTTTGAATTTTCCAACCTGTCCAATACGTCCCTAACGTAACATAAATAGCCTGTACCTATTTCATGTAAACTCCAAAATATATTAGCACAGAATTTCTTTAAAAGTTTTATTAAAGTACACTGATGAAGAGAAGGATGTTGGAACAGTGTATGTCTGAAACCCAATTGTGAGCAATTGTGTAACCCAGTGATTCAATAAAAAATAAAGTTTTTCAAGATAGGCAAGGCATGACTATTATTGTAATGAGATCCAAATATAAAATAAAATTTAATGCAATATACTTTAGATTCCACAGTTGAGAACTTACTTATGTAAATGAGAATAAAATTTTTATTGTATTATATTAAAGTGTTTAATTTTCCTTATTTACATAGATTAAAATCATATAGCAATAACAAATTGGCTCTTACATTGGAATGAGTAATATAAAGTTAATTTGTTATGTGCCTAAGGGGGCAAGTTGGGGATGGGAGGGAAAATGGGGACATTGGTAGAGGAAACCTTACCATTTGTTTCCATTGGTAGAGGAAACCACCCTTCTGGTGTTGGAACACTAAATGCCTGAAACAAAAACAACTGTATCAGGAACAACTTTGTAAACCACAGTGTTTTAACTAAGTTTTTAAAATATAAAATATGGGGGGGGGGGTTTTTTTTTTGGTTTTGTTGAAAAAAAAAAACTAAATGCCTATAATAGTAAGATCAATGGATTATTATGTCCCTACAATGAAATAACAATTACAAATGAATAATCACTGGGGACTGGAACAATTCTACAGTGAGTAGGGCATTTGTCTTGTGTTAGCAGACCCATATTTGATCCTGGGCAGCCCGGATGGTCCACCAGGTACTGGCAGGAGTGACTCCTAAATGCACGGCCAGAAGTAACCCCTGAGTCCCCTCAGATGTGCTCCACAAACACAAGAATGATGGATACATGCCACAATCTTGAGAGAGCTCAGGTAAGTTATTGGGTAGAGGAAATCATATGTGAAAGAGTACAGGCTATAAGAGCACCTACTTTTATGGCTCTGCTGAACAGACAAAATTAATTGTGTTGAAAGCAGTCAGAATAGTGATTACCCCTAAGGGGGATTACTTACTGGAAAGTGACCCAGAGGAATAGTGTGAGGTTCTAGAAATTTTTCTTTTTTCCTTTCTTTTTTATCTATCTATCTATCTATCTATCTATCTATCTATCTATCTATCTATCTATCTATCTATCTATCTATCTATCTATCTATCTATCTATCTATCTATCTATCTATCTATCTATCTATCTATCTATCTATCTATCTATCTGTTCATTCATTCATTCATTCATTCATTTAAATACTTTATTATACCACTGTGAGATATACAATTACAAAGAAGTTTCATGTTTGGATTTCAGTCTTTTTTTTTTTTTTTATTTGGGTCACACCTGGCGATGCTCAGGGGTTACTCCTGGCTTTGCACTCAGGAATTACTCCTGGCAGTGCTCAGGGGACCATATGGGATGCCGGGGATCAAACCCAGGTTGGCTGCGCGCAAAGGCAAACGCCCCTACCCGCTGGACTATGGCTCCGGCCCTTGGATTTCAGTCTTACAGTATTCCAGCACCCATCCCTCCACCAGTACCCATTTCCCTCCACCATGTCCCCAATATCCTCCCCCTCCTCTAGCCTGCCTCTATGGCAGATTCTTTATTGTGTCACACCTGGTAATGCTCAGGGTTACTTCCTGGCTCTGTACTCAGAAATTACTCCTGGCAGTGCTCAGGGGGACCATATGGGGTACCAAGGATCGAACCCAGGTGGCCACATGTAAGGCAGATGCCCTATTGGCTGTATTATCACTCCACCCCCTCTTTATTTGAATCTGGGTGGTGTTTACATTAGTCTACATGTATGTAAAAATCCATCATGATTAATACTTAAGATCTATGTGTTTTACAAGTGGTAAATTATATTCAGTATAAACAGAAGGGACCCAGCCAATTTGGAAAAGTACCAAACAGAAATATTAACTATAATTATTGAAATTAGAAATTCTATTTCTTTATCTTTTTTTTTTTTTTTTTTTTTGCTTTTTGGGTCACACCCGGCAATGCTCAGGGGTTTCTCCTGGCACTCAGGAATTACTCCTGGCGGTGCTCGAGACCACATGGGATGCCGGGATCGAACCCAGGCCAGCACAGGCCAGCCACGTGCAAGGCAAACGCCTTACCCGCTGGGCTATTGCTCCGGCCCCTCTTTATTTTATATTATAAATAAAATCCACAACGTTTTAAAAGCAATCTCCACCTTTCCTCCACATCTTCCCTCTCTCCCCCCCCCCCCCCCCACGTCGTCTTAATCTGTTATCTGTGTGTGGTGGCTTTTTTGCCTCTTCATCAGTTTTATGTCCTTGTGTTGCACAATGGGAAGAAATCATTCAATAATTTTCCTTTCCTTTTGCTTATTTATTTATTTATTTATTTTGCTTTTTTGGGTCACACCCGGCAATGCTCAGGGGTTTCTCCTGGCTCTGCACTCAGGAATTACTCCTGGCGGTGCTCGGGGACCATATGGGATGCCGGGAGTTGAACCCGGGCCGGCACGGCCAGCCGTGTGCAAGGCAAACGCCCTACCCGCTGGACCATCACTCCGGTTTTTCTTTTGCTTATTTAATTATGTTTCATCTCCTCAAGCTTCTTCAAATTTGCTGAAAGTAATAACATTTCATTTTCTTAAAGTTGAATAGTATGTCATGGTATAAATGTACCATACCTACTTTATTCAATCATCTGTGGACAGGAACGTTAATTGTTTCTCTATTTTAGTTCTCACCAAAATGCTACAGGGGCTGCATTAGACAGAGAGATGACACAGTAAGTAAGAAGCTTACCTTGCATGTGCTAACTGGGGTTCTAGCCCCAGCACCACATGTGAACCTCTGAACCCTTCCGGGAGGGATTTCTGTGCACTGCTAAGTGTGGCCCCCAAGCAAAACAAAATATTGCTGCAATAAGTATTTGAGGAGATCTCGCTCTTGTGTTCATGGTTTTCTTTTCTGAAAACAACAACCCAGAAGCATAGTTTCTGGATCACTTGGTAACTCTATTTTGAGCTTCTTGAGGAAGTTCCAAACTATTTTTCCAAAATGATTACACTGATTTATGATATGTAGAAAGTCCACTTATAAAAATATCAGCAGACAAAATGTAGCAGAAGAGAGAAGTCATGAACTGAAAGATCCAAAGATTGGGGAAACGTTGTACAAAGAGAAGTAAAAACACAAAAGTTATAAAGAAGTTAAGAGATATGGAGCATTAAAGACAACAGAATCTGAGAACTGGAAGTGAGTTTACCAAGGTTGGGACTGCGGGTGGACAGGATGGGTACCTGGGATA
The DNA here is from genome assembly GCA_021461705.1 of Cryptotis parvus. NCBI lineage: Eukaryota > Metazoa > Chordata > Mammalia > Eulipotyphla > Soricidae > Cryptotis > Cryptotis parvus. The sequence goes on along the minus strand of JAJIBD010004781.1, from coordinate 109,414 downwards.
GAGGGAACCAGACCGGTGGAGGGTGATGTGCTGAGATGTGGTATCCACTAAACCCTCTAATAAACATGACTAAAAACAAAAAGAGACATATGGAGCATTGAATATAGAATATTATATCTAATCTCAATTATAGAAGTAGATAATAGAAGTCATGGCAGGCACTTCACTTGAAGCCTGAGCTTCCTTCGAAGGTTAAGAATTTTTGATGAATGACTCAAGTTCTTTGGTTAGGAAGATTCACCCGATTCCAACAAGACATGTAAATAAAACAAATTCACACATCTACTATGTAATAGCAGAAAACCTAAGGAAAGGAGATACTAAAAGTGAGCAGACTTGAGAGCCTCTGGGATCCACCACACTTCCCCTGAGCACCACACTGGAGGAGCCTATGAACACAGCTGGGTGTGGCCCCAAAACAAAACAAAACGAAACCCAAAAAGTGGGCAGAGAGAAAAGACAGATTATTACAAAGTGATGACAATTAGGCTGACAAGTAACTCAAAGATGCCAGGAACAAGTGGGATCTATCTTCAAAGCACTGAGAGAAAATAACTCACAACCCAGACTTACATTTCTAGCAAAAATGTTCTTTCAAGAACAAGAGCGAAACAAAAACATATTTGTGCAAATTAACAATGAAGAGTTGGAATGCATACTTTCATGCTGGTGGCCTATGTTCCATCCTTAGCTCAGAGTAACCCCTGAGCAAGACAACAGCAATAGACTCTAAGCATTGTAGTATGTGACTTAAAAAAATAAAAGTTTAGCTAACATTTAATTAAAAATTGTTAAAGAAAACAATTCAGTAAATGCTCGAGATGAGAGCCTTCTACTGAGAGTATACCACCTACATGGCAGAGCCTGGCAAGCTACCCGTGTCTTATTTGCTATGCCAAAAAAACAATAACAATTATGGACCTCATTCCCATGACCAGAAGTAATGGTTTGAGACTTTTCCTGTTTCTGGAGTAAGCAGATGCCCCTGGGGTACATTTGCTTGCAACAGGACATCGGAAATGTTACTGGTGCCTGCTCGAGCAAATTGATGAACAATAGGAAGACAAGTGACAAATGACAACAATGAAGATTTCTACTAGCACTTCAGTGAAGAACATCAGGCAGAAGAACAATTATTGCAAAAGGAAAGTCTGAGATGAAAGGATGAAAGGAGATGAAGGCTAAGTATAGTTAGTGTGATAAATACTGACCTATTCAAAAATGGGAAAATACTTTATTCCTCCAAATAAGATAGACAAATGGACAATGAGCTAGTGAAAGGATGGTCGACATCACTAATGACTATTAAAGGCAAGAAAGACCATTTTGGGACTGAAACAATAGCACAGTGGGTAGGGTGCTTGCCTCATATGAGGCAAACCCAAGTTTAATCCCTGGCACCCCATATGATCTTCTGAACCCTGCCAGGAGTAATCACTGAGTGCAGAGCCATGAGCATTGCCAGATGTAGCCCCAAGACCAAATAATAATGACAAAACAAAAGACTACTTGAATAAAAATGAGAAAATAACAAATGTTGGGAAAGATATAAATAAATTGGCACTCCATCCTACTGGTAAGAGTATTAAAATGGGGTTAGTACAGGTGTTAAGGCTTTTGCCTATCACACTGCTGTGCTGACCCACTTTGATCTCCTGGCAACACATATGGTTCCCTGCTCACCACCAGGAGTGCCTGAGCTCAGAGCCAGGAGTAAGCACAGCCAACTGCAACCCAACCCCATATTTCCCTGCTGCAATGAATATAAAATGATGTAGCCATTTTTATAGCAAATCTTAAGAATAAAATATAATTGGACCATGATCCTGAATTCATACTTCTGGGTATATTCACGAAAGAATAAAAAAATAGAATTTCAGAAGAGTTATTACAGCCATATTCATTGCAGCATTATTCACAATAGTTAAAAAGGAAACAATCCAAGTATCCATGGAAGGACAAAAAATACATGCACAATGTGATATATACATACAATGAGATATTATTCAATCTGAAAAAAGAAATAAGAGGCCAGGGATATAGATTATTGATTAAGCATTTGTCTTACATGTGTGAAACCCTGGGCTTGGTTACACACAGAAATTCTGACACATTCTACCGCCACATGGATGAGGCAAACTTGAGGCCATTAACCACATAAAATAAACAAATCACAAAAAAGATAAATGCTCTATGACCACACTTCCATGAAGAACTTGGAATAATCAAAACTCTGTGTGTGTGTGTGTGTGTGTGTGTGTGTAATGGTGGATACAGAACTGAGGAGGCCTGGGGAAGATGGAGTTATGTAATTGCTATAGAGTTTGAGTTTTATGAGATGAAAAAAAATAAGTTTAAGATCAAAGAGATAGGTCAATGGGTTGGGTTGGAGCACATGCAGGGTACAACTTCTGGCACTACAAGGTACCCTGAGCACCACTGGGACGACCCCTGAGCACCACACTGGGGGTAGCCCTTGAGAACCTCCAGATGTGGCCTAGAAATCAACCAAACAAAATCTACAAATATATTTAAAGTAAACAAATTATATTATATTTAAAAAAAACACATATCTTTCTGAAGTCAGAAAGTAGAGAAGGTAACGGGCTTACTTTGTATATGCTGAACCAGATTTGATCCCTGGTCCTCCAGGAGCCAGGGGTCCCTGAGCACAGAACTTGGAGTAATCTTTCAGTACTGTTGGGTGCATCCTCCAAACCAAAATAAATCTTTTTATGTAAAATAAAGATTTTGTAATAGGGGCTGGAGCGATAGTCCAGCCGAGTAGGGCCTTTGCCTTGCATGCGGCCGGCCTGTGCTGGCCCGGGTTTGATTCCCGGCATCCCCATATGGTCCCCCGAGCACCGCCAGGAGTAATTCCTGAGTGCAGAGCCAGGTGTAACCCCTGAGCATCGCCGGGTGTACCCAAAAAAGCAAAAAAAGAAATTTTAATAGTCTCCAAAAAATGATACAGTTTGATTGTATAATACTTTAATAGTCCTATATAGTTTGCAGGAATGAAAATAAGAACTAAATATTAAGTAACAATAGCATGAAGTTGGGCAGATGGTATTCAGAGCAGTTTTAAGACATATTTTTCTGAAAGAAGGTAAAGAAAGATTAACTTTAGGTTTTTTTTTTTTTTGCTTTTTGGGTCCACCCAGCTTTTTGGGTCTACCCATGCTCAGGGGTAACTCCTGGCTCTGCACTCAGGAATTACTCCTGGTGGTGCTCGGGACCATATGGGATGCCGGGATCGAACCCGGGTCGGTTGCATGCAAGGCAAACGCCCTACCCCCTGGACTATCACTCTAGCCCTGAACTTTAGGTATTTGGAAGTGAAATACACTTGATGTGATGTCTAGGGTAAACCACCAAAGGTATATAAACAGGGTACCACGTCTAAATTAGTAAAGAAGAATAAAATTAAAATTTAAAAAATCTGAAAAGAAAGATAACTGAATAACCATAAAACAGTCGCCTAATAAAAACTCTTGTTGGTGGGAGAAATCTTAAATCCATGGTTTCTAGGCTATAGTAGTATTGTGCCACTAGGCTGAAAGAGCCCTGCTTTGGGACATTAATCTGGTAGGAAAATAACTGAGAAAACATGGAAAGTGTCATAACAAGAAGTGTTAGAGAATCTGTCATTGGCATTCTCTTCTTGGAGATGGAACACAATCACCGAGCAATTCTAAATAAATACTTAAATCACAAGATTTTAAAAAAGTCATGTCAAAACAAAAGTTCGAGTTTCTATTTTTCACAAAAATTTCCAAGAGTTTACCATCAGATCGTGATGCCAATAGTAGTAGTGAGGCGTAGTGAAGTATTTCACCATCAAGAGTTAATTGAGGGTTGACATAAGGGTTGGTAGAGTGAGTAACACATTTCGAGTCAAGAATCTGCACATGGTTTGAAATTTATGAAAGGAAGTAATAGATACTAGAAATCCAAATCTACCTCCAATGGACAAAAACTTCAAGGTGAATTAAAATTGGCTTTCAAAACCTTTATAATCTGTGGAGCTGGAGAGACAGTATAACTAATGGATAAGTCAGTTGCCTTACATGTGACCAGACCTGGTTTAATCCCTGACACTTCATGTGATCTCCGAGTCTCCCCAGGAGTGATCCCTGCATACAGCTTGGTGTGACCCCAAAACAACAAAAAAAATTTTGTAATTTGATATATATATCAATATATATATATATATATATATATATATAATGCTCCAACACCTATCTCTTCAGAGTACATTTCCCACCACCAATCTGATTGTTATTAATGGAAGAGAGCATTATTAAAGCTGTGTTATTTTTTCACCCATTCTAGTAGTTTGGCATACAAAAATTGAGAAATGAGTCATCAAAACTTGAAGAAATTACTGAAAATGCATTTATATTGATGTTACTGTACAATAAACATTTACCTTTCTGGGGTGACATTGTCTTTTATAAACTATCACTTGGTCAATTGGAACCTAATGAGCAAAGCAGAAACTAAAGTGGAAAAGTTTATTTCTGCAGAAATTATGACTCTCTAAGGCATAGGAAGTAGAATTTATTTGTTTTAAAAGGAAATACTTTGAATTTGAAAGCAAAATGGAACTTAAAGAACACACACAACAAATTTAATTTAATTGGAGTGTGAACTTAGTCTGATGCCTGGGGGAAGAAATTTTTTTCTGAAAAAAAAGAAGAAGGAACTGAAAAAAAGGGACTAAATCATAAAATCATATAATCTATGTCAGAATCATCGGGAGGATTCAGTGATACATGTAAAGCACACAGAACAGTGTCTGACACATACCATCACTTAGAGCTCTGAGGAAGATCATGAATGTGAGTGCTGTTTCCACAAATCACTCATGAGATACAATAAAACCGGACAGTCCATGATGCCATATTTCCAAGCTGAGCAGAATTTCTGCAGAAAATGTCCCAGATCATCTTAACTTAGGAGACCTTCATGCCAGCCATGCATGTGGCTAAGATCTTTGGGAGGCCCTTGTGTTGGATTATTCTAGAAACCAGTTTTAATAAAATGCATGGCTATGTCTACATGGGAGCTGCTGACACAAGTGAAAGATTTAATGTTGTTGCTACAACGTTTATGGAGGATGAGCCAAGAGCTTTATACACACATTGTCATGCACGTCTTGGGAATTTAATGGTGTTGAGGTTTGTCGGGATATGAAAGAACTCTGCAGTGATCTCAGTACTGTCAATTCTTAGCATGACACTATTCATGCATCTCCGAAAAGCTGGCAAATTTTCAAAACATTTGTAAGCGGAGTGAAGGCGGAACATACAGGATGCTCCAAGGTTGCTGAAAACATGTTGGATTGTTGGTTAGGATGGAGGGACTTTTGCAGCTTCTGAAAACTAGGGAGGTTGTATCTGGTTATTCTTGGAATGCACAGGTGGCTGGTATAGGGGCATGTTGGCTGACTTTAGTTTCCAAATTTGAATTCACCTTTTGTTTACAAATTTTCACAAAATGTAACTGATGGCTTGAGCATTTCGGCACTTTTTTTTTATTCTCAAGAGCTTCTGATGGAAGTTATAGACATTCTTCTTGTTTCCATTAAAGTAAAAGCAAATTTTCTTGGTTTATCATCTGTGAGAAGTGATAAATATTTCCAAACCATTTGGGACACAACAGAAAAATTATGCGGAAAAAAGTAATCCCCAATGGTTTCTATGTGAAAAAAATTTTTGTTCTAAATAGAGGGGCTGGAGCAATAGTACGGCGGGTAGAGAATTTGTCTTGCAAGTAGCCAAAGCAGGTTCCATCCCCGGCATCCCATATGGTCCCCCGAGCACCTCCAGGAGTAATTCCTGAGCGAAGAGCCAGGAGTAACCCCTGAGCATTGCTGGGTGTGACCTCCCTCCCGAGAAACACACACACACACACACACACACACACACACACATACACACACACAGAGAAAATAGAAATCCTTGATAATCTGAGGAGAATTTCTCCCCTAATAACTCAGAAAATGATTCACAGTAAATGTTCATTTCCCATATCTAGTAGCCGTTTACTAAATTTATACTTGAAAACACCAGTAATAGCAAAAGGAAAGAAACCTCAGAAACAAAGCTTCACAGAACAATATACTGAATGAAGGAACAGCCCCACATGTGCTGAATGCTCAGAGACCTGCAGCCTCCACATCCCCACACCGCTGAGCTCCACACACAGAGCTCTGCTCTCTGGCAGGACTACAAGGCAGCAACTCTCCTGCCCACAGCTCCTTGGACCAGGGTGGTCACTGTGAGCTGTCCAGTGACTGGGCTCAGGCAGTGAGATGTTGGGTGGAGAGAGAACACAAAAGTGTACCTGGAATGTGGCTGCAGCTGCCGCCCTGGTTCAAATCCCAGCCCCACAGGCGTGGCCCCTGAGCACTACCAGGTATGTGAAAAGATAAATAAAAAAATAAACAATGAGATATTTGTGAGGGTTTTTTTGGGAGGTGCCATAAATTGAAACCAGAGCTTCATACGCTCAAGGCAAAGGCTCTACTGCTGAGCCGGATTCCCAATCACTTTCTTGGACTTTTTAAGCTCCAAGGGAAAGGACACGACAGTGAACAGAAGGGCAGGGAGATGCAGCAAGCCAGGGAGGGGATCACTGCCCAGCGTCAGCAGAGGCCAGCCTGGTGTGGGGGCAGGACACCCAGAGCAAGGCTTCCGGTGGAACGCTCCTTCCCACTCATTTCTTAGCTTGTGTGCTTGTGAGTCACCAGCTCCCTGGGGCCAGGGACAGCAGGAGATGGCGCTGTGTGGACTGGATCTGCAGCAGAGTAGGGGTCTCCGACGGGGGTCCCTGGGAGGTAGTTGCAGTGCCCACTGCTAGGGAGAGACCTGGAGGAAAAGTGGGGGGCACAGCCCAGAGAAATCACCAGTGTTTGGGGTTGAGCACATGCCTCTGTTGCTCAGGAGCCTGCCCTGTGTGAACCCTGGTGCCTCCGCCTGCTGCTGGGGGCTTCTCCATCGCCTGCGATGCACATGGCTACACCCCACTGCACACCTCTACCTCTCAGAGCTCCTGCCTGCCTTCTCCCCACCAACGCCAGCCCTCGGGCTCACCTAGTCTTACTTCTTAGACAGCCCTGAAAGGGTGTCCGTGGAGACCTCAGGACCCCTCGCTTGCACTCCGGAAAGGGTATATGGGGCTCACACTCCCTCAGAGCCACAGCAGAAGAGAGCAAAGATGTCACCGCCCTGTTGCCCATGTGAGAAATGCGCGTCTTCCCCACTGGGCTTCTGTCTAACTCCGTGACTCCTCACAGAGAAAGCAAGTGAGATGTGTTCTCTCCCACAGCCACTCCTGGCTTCCATGCTTTCCGGTGCCCTGGGACCCTCTGCTTCATCTGGGTTCTGCACAAATGCCCAGGATGCTTCATCAGGCTGAGGACCACCCAGCCCCAGGGATAACTCTGTCTCTGCCCTGTGCTGCAACATAAGCTCGTCCCCGGCACCTGCCAACCGACCGTCCTCTAATGAGGCATCAGTGCTCAGGTGTGGGGAGCCCAGGGTCTCGGGAAGCTGGGCTGAGCCTCTCGTTATCCTAATGAGCAGGCTGGCAACCCTGCAGGAAACCCTCCTCTTTCCCCAGGGATCGCAGACTTTGTCCAGGCCCTGCACCATAGGGCCAGTCCTGCCTCTCCACCCTGCTGCCACCCTGCAGCTCCAGTCTCCATCCTGACGCTCACCAGCCCGTATCCTCATGCAGGTTGTCTGCTATCGTCGGTGCCACCACTGTGCTTAGAAGAACTTGGTGACTTAGACATGAACTACCCATATGGGCAGACGCTACAAAGCCACCCTTTCATTTACTTCCATGGAAGCTTCTTGTGAGTCCTATGACTAAGTTCATTTCCTCTCCGAGGCCTTCTCTGAACACTCTCTCACCTGGCTCTTCAGTTCTCTTCAGAGGCATCGGCCACTCACTGTGACTTGTGCCCACCCTTCGCTTCTCTGAGCAAGAGTTAATAGATAGAGCGGTGTGGTGGCAGGTCCCACTTCCCTAACTCCAATGATATTTGCTGAGCACCTACTGGGTGCTGGGCAGCATGCGTAGTGCTAAGGACAGAGCAGTGAGTAAGACAAAAACGTGGTGGCCCCTTATGGAGCTGGGCATGGCACATGGAAGGCAGAACAGAACATGCCACCGGACATGAAAGATTCAATGTGGATAGTATGAAGGGGGTGAACAGAAGGCATATGGGGAGAACATGGCAAGAGTACAGGATCAAAGATGCCAGCCACTCCTGTTCTTCCTCATCCAATGTGTGACGAGACTATTTCATGTCCCAGGGCCGCAGCTCGTCACAACTTACCGTGCCAGGGATGGATGTATGGGCCACAGGCGCCAGATCATGGCCTCTTCAGTGACTTCTCTGTGGGCTCGGAAAGCAACACCGGCTCCTCTGAGTCCAGTCTCAGAAACAGGACCTAAGTGCTGAGGCTGCCCCTGCCTTAGGGATGTGGCGACTATCTATGTTGAAGTCAGGAGGGTCCGAGGAAGAAGAGCTGAGAGAGAAAGGAGAGAGAGAGGGAGAGAGGGGGAAGAAAAGGCCACGAACAGGACGGTGGGTCTCTGAGCTTAGCCGGGACCTATGCGCTCTTTAACCAGAGACTCTGAGATAGGCTTGAACAAGGAGCAGACACAGCCAGAGAAGCCTCAGGGCATCCAGAGGACAGGGAGGACTCAGCTGCCCAGGAGAGGAGAGGAAGAACATTTGCCATGGATGCTGAAGACAGACACACACAAAGGACAGTGGCGGACATGGGGCGGACATTGACGAGTTCCAGTGACTACTGGTGGAATGTATACACCTCCCCTCTCCCCTCCCCTCCCCCCTCCTCCTCCCTCCCCTTCCTTTCCCTTCTCCCCTCCCCTTCGTCTTAAGTGCTTTCTTCTTGTCACCAAGGTAATGCATGTTCAAGATATGGAATTTTTTTCAAGATACTGTCTTTCCGTTCATCATCGATTTGCTCGAGCGGGCACCAGTAACATCTCCATATGACCTGTCTCATGCAAGTAGGGTCCAAGGACACCTGCTTGCTCCAGGAACATAAAGAGCCTCAAACCATTCCATCAGGTCATGGGAATGAGGTCTATAATTGTTCCTGGTATCTGGCATATCAAATACGACACGGGTAGCTTGCCAGGCTCTGCCGTGCGGATTTATTATCTTTTCAAGATACAGGAAGACAAAATGAACTACCTAAATATTTTTTCAAGATACCACCATTCAGATGTAATTCTTCTAAAATATTAGTGATTTGTATGAACTCATATATAGATTTAACTCTTTCTAGCTAGAAGACCCTGTTCTAAGGCTTTCTGTGCATTGTCTTGTTTAACCCTCCTGTCCTCATGAGCTGGGAATTCTTTCTAGCTCGCACATGAGGGACAGATGCAGCTTAGGCAGGAGGCAGAAGTGAGCCAGAGCCAGGCAGGCCCCAGTCACTCTGCTGACGCAGAGCCAGGAGACAGCCCAGGGTCGGGACCACGCGCCCCTGCACTGCGCCTGCGCTACTGCTCCCCAGCAGCCTTGAGTCCCAATGCAGGGCCCTGGCTCTGCTGGGATTGGCCCCTGGGCCCCGGCACACTTCATGAGAATTGCCCCTCAATAAGTAAGTAATCAATTAATGAAACTGATGTGTTTATTTATGGTCATTTTAAAAACATCATGAACTGAAGCTCAGTGGGCTGGAGCACAGGCAGGAGACCCCAGTTCAGTGTCCAGCAAGGCGAAGTCTCGCAGAGCACTGCCAGAGTAACTCAAAACCTGAGCTTCTAAGCACAGCCCGGTGTGGCCTGAACCCTTCTCCCCCAACAAAATGAAAAACAATAAAGTTCAATACTATGAACTGTGCCCTGAGACAGAGCACAGCTGCAGAGCACTTGCTTTGCATTTGTGAGCACCTAGGTTCAATCCCTGCAATTCTGTTTCTTTTCACAAATTTACTTTGAAAATGTAACTTATCACTATACTTGATATGTTATTCAAATAATATATTTATACTAGAGAAAATTAAAAAATACAGATGATCTTAAAAATAAAGTGAGCTTAAGGAGCTAGCTTGCCTTTGCATGCAATAACCCAGGTTTGCTCCCTGGCACCGTGTATGATCCCCTTAACCCCTCCGGGAGTGACCCTTGAGTGCCAAGAGCAACCCCAAGAGTAGAACAGGAGTAAGCCCTGACTGCTGCCAGGTGTGGCCCAAAACCGGAAAAAAAAATGAAAAAAAGAATAACAAAAGTCATACACACATTGTTCGCACCCAAAGCCTCTCTGCTTTCTACTTGCACTCCTGTACTGACCCCACTCCTGGAATGAATTTAAGATTAGGAGGAGACCAGGGGTTCCTACATCCGACTCTGCTCAGGGAATCTTAATGAACCCAGGGGCTCATTTGGCAGCTGGGGCCATACTGCAGGATGGACTCCCTGTGCATCTTTGACAAAGGCTCCTAGAGGGTGCCGGAGAGTGAAACTCAGTGTGCTCAAGTCTTCCTCGCTCTGGGCCCAGGACTCGGAGCCGCTGCTCCCTGCTGGCACACCTGGCCTGGGGGAGTCAGCTCCTCCCTGAACCTCTGCTTCCTCACCTGTCCCTTGAGCGGCTGCCGTTCTAGGAATGTCAGTTAAGGAGGTTCCTTTGGGCATTATCTGCTGCACGGGGACGGTGCTGGACACGGTTCCCACCCAACTCTGGCACCGTGAACACAGGGCCGGTATCTTGAAAGGGGCCAGAGTCAGGGAACACCAAAAGGCTTAGGGATGCCCAAAGGAGGGTGTGGGCTGTTTTCCGAGAGGGCTGGGCCCGCCAAGCAGATTAGGGGCCCGAGCAGCTGTGGTCCGGGGGGAGGCCGCTGGGAGTGAGGGGATTGAATCGGCTCTTTCCCCACCCTCTCCCCACCAGCCTGCTCTGTGTAAAAATTCCAAACTCCCAATCAAACCCCCTTCTCTTTTCTCCTTTCATTCACCTGCCCATCTTCCTCTCCTCTTCTCTCCTTTTCTATCCAAACTCATAATTAATCGCTCAAGGCAAAAGTAATGAATGTTAATTGGCCATCTGTAGGAAGACTAATTAAAATCTACCACGCTGGGGTTTCAAACATACCTATAGCAACGGAGTGAATCGGGAATGAGGCGAGGAGGGACTGAGGTAACAGCTGAAAGACTGAAAACACCATTGGGCTTAGGTGTGAGGGAACGACGCCAGAGAGGGGCCGAGACGCGGGAGAGCAGGAGAGCAAGAGAGAGAAACTTCCTCCATTTGCTCTTCCCGTCGCAGGATCTGGCGTTCTGTTGCTGGTTTGTCTTGATCAAACACTATTTTCCCTTTCCTTCTCACTGGATGTGGCTTCTGGGGGGCTTGGGGCGGAGTGGAAAGGTCGTTGGAGTCGGTTGCACAATTGTCTCTCAGTCATGGGCCTGCATACTCCCATTTATTCAGGAACACCCACACCATGTCAAATCTCTCTCAACTCTCTCTCTCTCTCTCTCTCTCTCTCTCTCTCACACACACACACACACACACACACACATGCGCCCGACGGGCAAAATCTCGGGCACCTCTGGGCACCTCTGAGTCAGCCCCTGCCAGGTGAGGCCCCCCCCAAGACATGTGTAGCCTGAGGGCAGCCCAGAGACTCACCCGAGATTACTACACAACAGCACAGAGTCACAAGTGTGTACCCGCTGTGCAAGGAGCTAAACATGCAGTTATTCGAAATACACACGCTGACATGTTCTCACAGCACTTCATCCTTCCCCATGTGGAGTCCTCCACAGCCAAGCCGCATTTGCCTTCAAAACTCTCACACAGGTACACACACTCCTCATGACACAAGACACCCCCACCTGCACCATGCAGAAGCAAAACTTTCCCTTTCCCAGAGGGAAATGTCAAGAAGAGGGACCAGGGTGGCTCTGGTCTGCAGTTTCCGCAGCAATTCCACAATGCGTGAAAACTGTTATGAGAAGGAGCGTGGGTAAAGCAGAGTCGCCAACACAGAGAGGAATTTCCTGATCTATTGGCTCCAGGTGCAGGGCTGTGCTGGGTCACTAGAGCGCAGGAGCTGGGGTTTTACCCAACGATGCTTGTGAGCATGCCATGCCCGAGCCGCCATGTTGCCGACCCTCTCCGTTCCCGCAGGCTTGGTGTACTGTGCGGTGCTCAGCCTTTGACTCCCCCAGTGACCTTCCCCAGCATTCCCCCTCACACACGCATACAACTCCTCAGGGGGAGAAAAGCAAGCCTGAGGCTGGAGCCTCTGCTGACCATACCCCCAAGACCAGAAGGGGCCCTCCACCAAAGGAGCTTGGAGTCTTGGGAGCAGCTGGTAAGAGTGACTGGCTTGCTCTGCCGCCCTGGGTTCAGGCTGGAAGACATCTCCCTCAGGCCCAAGGAGAGGCTGCCCGGTGTCTGCCCAGAGCCACCTGACTGTAAGCCGCCCACCCAGGCCACAGAGGCCAAGTCCAGTGTTGTCTCTTGGCGGTGGCTGAGCCCTGGCCAGCCCCCTGTGCGGCTAGGGAAGGAGAGGGCCCCGGCCCCTGGGTGAGCACTTCCTGTGGAGCCTGCGGGCACTCAGGGATCTCCAGACGCCAGGCGGGGCCTCAACAGTCCTCCGGGAGAAGAGTCCCGCACACACACTCTCACACTCACACACACACACCCCTCTGACAGCTTCTACATTTGGAGCTGACAGATGTGCAAAGGTAACAGCTTCGGCACCGCCTGTGCAGCTGAGGCCCCGGCGTCGCGAGCGGGATTATTTCCAGCGCGGCTCAGGGCGGCTGCGTGAGCGCACGCCCGGCTGTGTGAGTGTGTGAGAGAGTGTCGGCGGGCGTCTCTTGATCTCTCTCCCCTCCATCCAAACGCTGTTCTAGATGTGCGAGTCTTTCTGTCTGGTTTCCATGAGTCTGTCGTCTTCTCCCCACTGTCCTGCTCTCTCCCTGCCCCTCGGTGCCTCCCTCGCTGTGACTCTGTGTGTGTGTGTGTGTGTGTCCCACAGCGTGTGTGTGTGTGTGTGTGTCTTGCCCAAGCTGTACCAACCATATATATGCAGTGCCTAGCGCTTTCCTGCCCTCGGTGAGGTCACATGCAGGGACTCTCAGACCCATGTCCATGTCTGCTGTCCCTGACCAGAAGGAGAGTCCAGGAGTATCCAGGACTGTCCCGGGGCTGAGAGCGCAGCACATGTTGGGGACTCAGGAGAGGCAAGGGCTGGCTCCCCCCCAGCACACATCACATATGCATCAGTCCTGCTATGTTTGATCTTTTATAGCAGGAGACCCTGGGCAGAGCTGAGACTCAAGCTACTATGGCAGAGCTCAGTTTGAGCAGAGCTGGTGCCTGGATTGGGGAATCTGAGGGTTCATGCTTGCCAGTTCCGGGCTAGGGCATGCTGGAACCAGACCCAGGGCCCTGCCGCTTGTGCTACCTCCCAGTCCCTGATGACATTTTATTTAGTTGAATTAATCAATTAATAGGTTCCCTATGTAAGTTGAATTTTTGGGGGCCATACCCTGTGGTCCTCAGGGTCTATCACCTCTAACTGAGGTGCACTCAGGACGCACTCTTAGCAGTGCTCAGGGCAGTGTGCAGTGCAGTGCTGGGGATCAGGCCCACCTGGGCCTCTGAGTGCAAAGCAGGCACATCAGCTAGTCCTGAGTCTCCCCAGCCCAGGTGGATTTTCAAATCCAGACTGTAGGGCTGCGTAGCCTCCAGGCTCCCTCTCCCCAGTGGCCGCACCCTGCCTGCCTGTTGTCCTGCATGCTGACTTCAGACTAATCCAAGGCTGAATCTTGTGCTCTGAGCTTCCCCTCAATTTCCCTGAAGGGCCCCCCATTTCTCCTCTGCCCAAACTATCCGAACTCACACCGTTCACTCTTCTTCTTCTTCTTCTTCTTCTTCTTCTTCTTCTTCTTCTTCTTCTTCTTCTTCTTCTTCTTCTTCTTCTTCTTCTTCTTCTTCTTCTTCTTCTTCTTCTCCTTCCTTCTTCTCTTCTCCTTCTCCTCTTCTTCCTCTTCTTCCTTCTTCTTTCTTCTTCTTCTTCTTCTTCTTCTCTTCTTCCTCTTCTTCCTCTTCTTCCTCTTCTTCTTCCTCTTCTTCTCTCTTCTTCCTCTTCTCTTCCTCTTCTTCCTCCTCCTCCTCCTCCTCCTTCTCCTCCTCCCTCCTCCTTCTCCTCCTCCTCCTCCTCCTCTCCTCCTCCTTCTTCTTCTTTCTTCTTTGGGTCACACCCGGCAATGCTCAGGGGTTACTCCTGGCTCTTCCACTCAGGAATTACTCCTGGTGGTGCTCGGGGGACCATATGGGATGCCGGCGATTCAGACCCTGCAAAGGCCAGCCACGTGCAAGGCAAATGCCCTACCCGCTGGACTATCGCTCCAGCCCCATCTTCTTTTCTAATTTAATTTTGAAAGACTGAATCACCATGATATACAGTTACAAGGCTGTTCATGTTCATGGTTGGGTTTCAGTCATACAATATTCCAACACCATCCCTTCACAAGCGCCCAGTTCCCACCACCAACCATTCCCAGTTTCCCTCCCATCAACCCCCATCCTCACTCCAGCCTGAGCCTATGTCTATTGTGTCTATGGCAGATACTTCCCTTCTCTCTCTCTCTCTCTCTCTCTCTCTCTCTCTCTCTCTCAGAGCTTACTTTTTAAAATTATTAAGAATCTTCTCCAGCCTAACTGCTAGAGCCCGAGAGCATGTGAGAATTGACCCTCGAAGCCTGGGTCTGGGGTGAAGGAAGAACAGCCCAGGGCTGGCTCCCTCCCCCCCCCCCCGTTTCTGTTGTGTTGACAGGTTGGGTGGATGGTTGCTGCTGGGCTGACGGGCACCCTTGCGGTGGCCCGTGGTGGCCCTGGGGAATCACAAGCAGCACTACTCCAGGACTTCAGGGCAGCACGGGGTGGTGCCAGGGGCCAAACTTCGAGCCCTCACGCCTGTCACACAGCTGCTCCGCTGCAACCTATCCCGGGCCCCAACTGGACTATGCTTTTCCCTCCTGGGGTGATTCTGACACAGGTCAGCCCCATCCACGTCCACACAACACACTTGTTTTCCTTTCAGAATTTCAAGAGGGAGCCCAAGGAGGGTTGGCACCACCACACTGGAAAGCCTGGGCTGGGTAGGGGCTTGTCGCAGAGGCCTGATGCCCAGGCACCAGCCATGAGGCCCAAACCCTTTTGAATGTTTCGCTCCCCCATGGCAGCGGAATGCACATAGTCCACGTGTGCTCCTCACCGTCCGTGCATTCATGCATCTGTCCCTCTGTCCTTCACTCATTCACTCTCCAGCATTCATCCACGCCACACACTGACTCGAGCGCTGGCTAGTCTCTGTGGGTTCACATACTCTCCTGGGGCTGAGCCCTTGGATCTCTGGACTCAAGCTGGGGCGTGGAAGGACAGGGGTGCATCCAGGGCAGGGGCCTGCAGGACAGGGTGCATGCAGGACAGGGTGCATCAAGACAGGGTGCATCCAGGACAGGGTGCATCCAGAACAGGGTGCATGCAAGACAGGATGCATGAAGGACAGGGTGCATGCAGGACAGGGTGCATGCAGGACAGGGTGCATTCAGGACAGGGTGCATGCAGGACAGGGTGCATGCAGGACAGGGTGCATTCAGGACAGTGTGCCTAAAGGACAGGGTGCATCCAGGACAGAGTGTCTGCAGGACAGGGTGCATCCAGAACAGGGTGAATGCAGGACAGGGTGCCTGCAGGACAGGGTGCCTGCAGGACAGGGTGCATGCAGGACAGGGTACTATGCAGGAAAGGGTGCATGCAGGACAGGGTGCATGCAGGACAGGGTGCATCCAGGACAGGGTGCATGCAGGACAGGGTGCATGCAGGACAGGGTGCATCCAGGACAGGGTGCATCCAGGACAGGGTGCCTGCAGGACAGGGTGCATATAGGAAAGCTCCTTCCTGCAGCCACGGAACAGGCCAGACAGTCTCTGAGTCTCCCAGAACACATACCACTAGGTCCAGGATGGGTGTGAAGACGCTCTTTCCTTGGCCAGGGGCGCATGAGTAGATGAGGAGACGGCTACAGAGCTTCCAGAAGGATCACCCTTTATGGGGTGGGTGAAGGTGTCAGGGAATGGATGGCTGGGTCGGCTCCCCAATGAAAAAAGGAGCGGCCTTCTCCCTACACCTGCTCCAATCTCTCTCACGGAATTCAAGTCCAGGCTGAGTGAAGACAGGGAGGAGTGTTGCTGAAAGAAGCAATAGTTCCCAAAGGAGGACGGAACATGGGCTGTGGGGTCAGGACTCATGTGCTGTGGGGTCAGGACACATGTGTGCTGTGGGGTCAGGATTCATGTGTGCTGTGGGGTCAGGACACATGTGTGCTGTGGGGTCAGGACTCATGTGTGCTGTGGGGTCAGGACACATGTGTGCTGTGAGGTCAGGACTCATGTGCTGTGGGGTCAGGACAAATGTGTGCTGTGGGGTCAGGACTCATGTGCTGTGGGGTCAGGACTCATGTGCTGTGGGGTCAGGACTCATGTTGCTGTGGAGTCAGGACTCATGTGTGCTGTGGGGTCAGGACTCATGTGTGTTGTGGGGTCAGGACTCATGTGTGTGTGGGGTCAGGACTCATGTGTGCTGTGGAGTCAGGACTCATGTGCTGTGGGGTCAGGACTCATGTGTGCTGTGGGGTCAGGACTCATGTGTGCTGTGGGGTCAGGACTCATGTGCTGTGGGGTCAGGACACATGTGTGCTGTGGGGTCAGGACTCATGGTGGTGGGGTTTGTGGGGTCAGGACTCATGTGTCCTGGGGGTCAGGACTCATGTGCTGGGGTCAGGACTCATGTGTGCTGTGGGGTCAGGACTCAATGTGTGCTGTGGGTCAGGACTCATGTGTGCTGTGGGGTCAGGACTCATGTGTCTGTGGAGGGGTCAGGACTCATGTGTGCTGTGGGGTCAGGACTCATGTGCTGTGGGGTCAGGACACATGTGTGCTGTGGGGTCAGGACTCATGTGTGCTGTGGGGTCAGGACTCATGTGTGGAGTCAGGACTCATGTGTGTTGTGGGGTCAGGACTCATGTGTGCTGTGGGGTCAGGACTCATGTGCTGTGGGGTCAGGACTCATGTGTGCTGTGGAGTCAGGACTCATGTGTGCTGTGGGGTCAGGACTCATGTGTGCTGTGGAGTCAGGACTCATGTGTGTTGTGGGGTCAGGACTCATGTGTGCTGGGGGGGTCAGGACTCATGTGTGCTGTGGAGTCAGGACTCATGTGTGTTGTGGGGTCAGGACTCATGTGTGCTGTGGGGTCAGGACTCATGTGTGCTGTGGGGTCAGGACACATGTGTTGTGGGGTCAGGACTCATGTGCTGTGGGGTCAGGACTCATGTGCTGTGGGGTCAGGACTCAAGTGTGCTGTGGAATCAGGACACATGTGTGCTGTGGGGTCAGGACTCATGTGTGCTGTGGGGTCAGGACTCATGTGTGCTGTGGGGTCAGGACTCATGTGGCTGTGGGGTCAGGACTCATGTGTGCTGTGGAGTCAGGATTCATGTGTGCTGTGGGGTCAGGACACATGTGTGCTGTGGAGTCAGGATTCATGTGTGCTTGGGGTCACTTGCATTGTGGGGTTAGGAGACACCTGAATTTGGGGCCCCTGGCACACGTACCGGCTCATCCGCAGGGCGCAGGGGGCCTGAAGGAGTGTCCTAGACTCAGCTGCCTGAGGAGAGGTGTGAGGGGAGGTCAGCAATGGGGCTCAGCTAACAAGAGACCCTGACATAGCCTGCATTGTATTCACATGACAAAGGGTAACAACTAGGAGCGCTCCTGACCAGTCAGTCCCAGCTGGTCACCCCGCTCAGGGGCAGAGGTGCTGGAACTCTCTGGGGGTGGGCGGGGCCTGGAACAGTCCCTTCACCTCCTGCTCCTCACGCACCAGCTGCTGGCCCCCAGCTCAGCACATTAAACACAGCCCCTCAACACTGCCCGCTCCTTCTGTCCACAGACAAAGAGAAACCTTGTTTGTTTTTAGGCTAATCTGAGGCCCTGCTTAATCTGGCAGCTGGGCTCTGGGCCTGTGCAGGCATGTGTGTGTGTGTGTGTGTGTGAGGGGTGCTCGCACGTGCTCATGTGTGTGACACTCCCAGAGTGCCTCAACCAGGCACTCTGGGAGCTCAGGGTTGGGGGAACCGCAATGGCTGAGACCAAGCCCAGGAGCAATGTCTGAAAATTCCCTATAGCAGAGCCTGTGGGTCAGTGAGGAGGCCCCAGAGCCTGGCTGGGAGGATGCTTCTGGCCCTTTGTCTTCCCAGCTCCCTGGAGTCCCTAATCCCCCTCAGCCCTCCCCAAGCCAGACAGGTCTACGGTCATTTCCAAGGCGCTCCAGTCCCTGGTCTCTGAGAGGAGTCACATGCGGGAGGGCCTCGCCACCTTGTGGCCACACGAGGAACTGTCACTAAATCCTGGCCGGAGCTTATGGCTGGCACTGCCATGGGGGCAAGGGTCAGCTGGGTAAACTGCACAGACGCCCTACACCCCAAGCAGAAGGCAGGTTGGTCCCACCTTCAGAGGCAAATTTGGCACCACTGGAGGTAGCCGAGATACCTGGAGCCGGGCTTGCAGGAAGAAATCTGAATTTGAGGACACTGGCACCCAAAGGGACGCCTGGCGCTCCTATCCCAGGCTCAGGCGCCTTTCTGTGGGTTCTATGGCAAGCTGGGAACCCCGAGTCCCAGTGCCACAGAGTCATTACTGTCGAAACCCCTGCATCGCCAGCAGTGGGGACCACTCATTATATTTATTTAATATTAATATATAATTATTATATAATCAACATATGTATTAAATAAACTGGGCTGGAGAGATAGTTCAGGGGTTTAGGTGTTTGTCTTGCAAGTTGTTGGTCCTGGTTTGATCCCCAGCATTGCCAGGAGTCACCCCCTGAGCAGAGCAAGAAGCCCTGATCCGGTGGCCCCAAAGCTTAGGGGCAAAATAATAATAATAATAGTAAATATACTGATTCTTTGAAGAAGGTTCTATTCTAATAGGCAACTTTTTGGACAGGTAAACAAAGAGAAGGGACGTTCCAGCAGGTCGGCTGAAATCTGATCCCGGCAGTGATGGCACAGACTCTGCTGGGTGAAGGATGTAGCAGAAGTTCCCCAGCACGCGCAGAAGCGGTCAGGGATAAGCCCAGGCGCGGGCTTCTGCGCCCTCTGCTGGACACTAGGAGCAAAGTGCCTGAGTTCTCTCCTGGTGAGGGGGTGGGGAGTACAGGAAACAGGTGGCAGGGATCACGCTGGTCTGGCTGCGGACACCACCTCCCAGCCAAGCCCACATCTACCAACTGGCTGGAGGGTTTGGCTGCACCCTGCTGTTTCTGGGTCTTCCTCTCCCTGGAATCTCCCCACTGTGAGCCAGATGGACATTATCCAGTGGGCCTACCTGGGCTCCTGGGAGCTGCAACCCATGCATGGCCATGTGGGGGCAGGTGGACTTGGGACTCCAAGAGAGCCAAGGAAAGGATGCAGCATAGCGACGTGGAGTCAGCCCTGCGACTGGGAGCACTGACCTAGTCAAAGGTTAGGGAATGGCGGGCCCCGCCCGCCCGGAGCTAGGGCCTCCCTGTGGGCAGGCACTTCACCCCATCCTGACTCCCGCCACCCCCCCACCCCCTCACCACCACCAGCCACCTTGAATCTCCCAGCTACCCAGGACCCCTGCTCACCACCTCGCCCTCACCCATGCGCAGGGAGCCCAACCTCCTCTCTCCAGGTTTTAGCTTCTGGTTTTGCATTTTCCCTGCCTAAAATCCTGTTGCCAGGGAGAGAGAAGAGCAACACCAATATTTCCGCTCCCGAGCCTCCCTCCTCACTCAGGGCCTCAAAACAGTCAGGGCGCTCCCTGATGGCACAGCCACGAGGGAGGGGTCTGAGGGAGGCCGGGGCGTGAGGGGCTTATAGAAGGCAGAGGCCGCAGAAGCCAGGGACCTGTGCTGATTTATTCATCATAGAAGTCGATGTGGGCTCCGGAGGAGAACTGGTCCTTCTGCAGCAAGCCCAGCAGTTTCTGCGCTGACATCCTGCAGTCCACCAGCCCACCGTTAGTCTTCAGATCCTGCAGATTCTTCCTCAGTTCGGGGTCCACAGAAGTCTCCCGGCCACCTGCTGCATGTCCGTGTCCAGGGGGCCTAGGAGAGGAAGGGAAGAAGGTGACGGTGCTGTTGTGTGTGTAGAGGGAGGGAGTCCGGCCCGGCTAGAGATGGCACCTCAGCCTGGCCGGCAGGAGTGGTCAGGATCACCAAAGGCTCTTCTCTGTGTTGTTCAAGGGTTAAGCCGCTTAACACACTTGCCTTGCACGTGACCAACCCTGGTTCAGTCCTGGGTACAGCATATGGTTCCCTGAGCACCTCTTGGAGTGATCTCCAGGCACGGAGGCAGGGAGAAGCACCACTGGCTGTAGCCCAAGCACACATTCACAAACACACACGCACAGTCCAATGCTCACTGAATACGGGCCCTCTACACCACCATAACCACAGCTCCTGCCCAGCCGGCACCCGCCCTGCCTTTCCTATTCCTGCTACGGCTGAACCTTTCCACTAGACACCCCTCCATCCCGCCTCCTTCCTTTCCCTTCTTCCCCAGAGTCAACGGGGAGCCCTCCTTCTTTCTGCGTATCCGGGCAATCAGGTCCTGAACAAAAGCCTGGCGTCACCTGCTTCACCCCCTTGGTGGTCCCCTGCTAAGGTCCCCTCACTGACACGTCACTGCAGAATGTCAGTACGACATGACTAACACCAAAGCAGTCATTTGAGCAACTCTCTGCACACAAAAAGCCTTCACAAGAGCCCCGGGTTCCAGGCAAGGTCTCAGGGTGAACCACTTAAACAAAAAAGTCTGCATTGAGGAGGGTAGGGAAAATATCCGCCCGATCCTCCCTACTCAGTCAGCCCAGGGCTGAGAAGTCCAGCACAGAGAGATATTATGCTCTGAGAGGAGCACGGAGGCCCTGAACAGGAGACCTCAGAATCAGCCCAAGGCCATGTCCAACAGCCCCAGGCTCTGATTCAAGGAAACCGCCACAACGCTGCAGCAGTGCAAGTGCCTACAGGTGGACAGCATTCCAGCAAACAGGGGATCATTTGACCATAGAATACGACCTCCGAGGAGGCCTAGAGTATCTCCTTTGAGAAGGGGTAGGGCGCCTACCTTGCATATGGCTGACTCCAGGTTCAATCCCTGCTACCCTATATGGTCCCTGAGTCCCATAGGCTGTGATCCTTAATTCACAGTCCAGAATTTAGCCCTTAGCACCACTGTCAGGGAATGCCGGGGTCCCCCGACAGTGCCGGGAAGCGAAGTTTCCTTTTACCTCCGAGGCCGGGCGGGAATGGATGAAAACTCAGGAATCTGACGCAGGTTTTAAAATGCTTTACTTATCACAGGTTCAGGCATACAAATCAGCAATAGGAAAAACCCTGTGCTTAGGATTCCCAGCTAGAACCCCAGCCACGTGTAGGCCAAGATGGCGGCCACCACGTGTTAGGGGCCCTGTAAAAAGGAGACAAAGACAAGACTCTCAAGAAGAGTGCAAGCCCCAAAAGAGAGCCCAGAAAAGAAGAGAGAGAGAGAGAGAGAGAGAGAGAGAGAGAGAGAGAGAGAGAGAGAGAGAGAGAGAGAGAGAGAGAGAGGCAGGCTGGTTTTATACCCCTGCAACTTAGACCTCCCACTATTATGGGAAGCAGGAAGGGTCAAATGCCCTTAGGTAATTTCTCCCAGCACCTCACCTAGGCCCTATTATATGCTAATGTTTTGAGCCAAGATCTGCCTGGAAATGCCTTTATAGGGTAGAGAAGGGGGTTTCTGAGACGGCATGTCTCTGTACCAAAGACAGTACTAATGCCAGTTAAATATTTCTCCCAGCCTTCACAAGTCTCATCTACTTCACGGTAGTTTTGTATTTTAGTTGCCTTTGAGTTATCAGGGAGCCATGCTTGCTTGCTTGGAGGCAAACAGCATTTCTCTCTGGTCTAATTACTTAGAGATCCAACGTGGCCAGGCAACTATGCTGGTAAGATCTAGCACGTCCCACGATGATTGTGGTAGTATGAGAGAATATTTATACCAGCCAGTACAGAATACATGGTCAGATAAACTGCCACATTTAGACTCCCCCCATCTACGAAGTGACCTGCAGGAGGCAATCCAGGGCAGATGCAGAGGCTCTTAGAGGAGTCCTGCAATACTCCTCTAAGAGTATTCCATGTGTTTCTCCCCCACCCCCCAAAAAAAACCAAAAAAAAAAAAAAAAAAACAAGCCGCCAAATTACCTCCTTTGATGCCCAAAGCTACCTGTAGACATGTAGCATCTTCCCTGTTACCATGGAGGAAGTAGGTTTAGGCTTCAAGTCCTAACCTACTCCAAACATTATCTCCGTCTTTCTTTCTTCCCTTCTTCCTGCCTGCCGCCTTCCTTCCTCCCTTTCTTTCTCTCTGGCGTTGGTGGTGCTCTGCACTCAGGAATCACTCCTGGTGGTACTCAGGGCACCATATTCAATGCTGGTCACCTTCCCCAACTTCAAACTGTACTACAAAGCGGTAGTAATTAAAACAACATGGTATTGGAGTAAAAGCAGACCGGTGGACCTATGCAATAGAGTTGAATATCTTGACACATATCCTCAAATATATGATCACATAATCTTTGAAAAGGAGCAAAAAAATATGAAGTGGAGCAAGGAAAGCCTCTTCAACAAGTGGTGCTGCAAAAACTGGGCAGCTACATGTAAATATATCAGTGCAGACCTCTGTCTAACGCCATGTACAAAAGCCAGATCAAAATGGATTAAAGATATCAACATCAGACCTGAATCTATAAGGTACATTGAAAAACGGAAAATCCTCCATGACATTGAAGCTAAATGCATATTAGACGTCGGGGATCCAGGCTGGCCATGTGCAAGGCAAGTACTCTCCCCCTGTATGATCACTCTGGCCACCATCTCAGACTTTCTCCACACCCAATCTGAACAGCTCTGCAAGCTCCCCACGCGCTCTGTCCTTGATTTCCTGCTGGCTCGCACTTCCAGGGAGCCCCTAGTTTCATTAAGGAGGGACGGGCTTGCGTGAGCGGCCACAGACTCTGTACACCCTGCCCAGCTCCCAGAGGGGAACCAGTCAGTGCCAGGGCAGAGCTCAGCACCGGTGAGGGATGGCGGTGGGGCTCCACTTACCAGGGGCGTAGCTCAGCACCCTCACGCCAGGCTCCTCTGCGGCCAGCACCTGAACATCATGTCTCGGGCCGCCTTCCCCGCACAGTACAGTGTCCAGCCCTTGAAGGGCTCCAGCGCACAGAGGGATGAGATGTTCACGACTGTCCTGCTCAGGCCAGGGCTGTCCCTGAAGGCCTTCAGGATGCTGGAAGTCAGGCAGAGCGTGGAGGTCAAGTTCAGA
Organism: Cryptotis parvus; assembly: GCA_021461705.1. Taxonomy (NCBI): domain Eukaryota; kingdom Metazoa; phylum Chordata; class Mammalia; order Eulipotyphla; family Soricidae; genus Cryptotis; species Cryptotis parvus. Next base: position 85,942 of record JAJIBD010004781.1, on the reverse strand, counting down.
GCCCAGTAGCTGTTCACTTCTCCTGGGTCAGTCACGTTCACGAAGCCTTTCGACACATCCCCAAGAGAGCCTGGGAAAAGAAAGGGGTCCTTAGGGCGCCGCGCAGACCAGCCCGCACTTCCCAGACCTCTGTAAATTCCTCCCGACCCTCTTTACCGCACAGATTCAGATCAATAAGTCTACCCAGGGCTTCTGAAGACGCCTCTTCCCAGCTCCGCCAGGGGACTTGGGAAATCCACTGCCCCAGGAGACAGGCCCAGCTCCGAGGGGGTCCTTCGGAGACCTGGCAACAACCGGGAGACCTGGTGCCCAGCCTCAGGTCTCCGCCAGAGGGCGTGGGCAAAGCGACCAGGAAAACTACGGACTCCAAACCCCCGGCCTGGAAGCGGGCGGGACGAATGCAGTAAACTGCCTTGACGGCTTCTGCCCGCCGCACCTCGCGGAAACCACCAGCACTTCCGAGGCTCCAGCCAGCTCCAGGGGGCACCAGCACTTCCGAGGCTCCAGCCAGCTCCAGGGGGCAGTCGCCTTTACACTCCTAGCGGTGGAGGAAGCGAGGGAGGGAGAACGGAACCAGGGGACGCTAAGCAATGTTCCAAGAGCTCACACGAGGTCTCGAGCCGCGTCGAAGTCTTACCCGCGTTGTTGATAAGGAGTAGTCGCTGCAGCCCTTCCGGCCGGGGAAGCTGGTGCATGGCGTCAATCAGCTGTTGCAACCCGGCGTCCGTGCCCAGGTCAGCAGGCACTCGTACCACGCGCAGGCCGAGCTGCCCAGCACCCAGCTCGGCCTCCACCTGCCGCAGAGCTTCGTCGCTGCGAGCGCTTAGGACCAGCACGGAGCCAGGAGATAGCCGCGGGACTAAAAGCGAGGCCATCACCCGGCCGAAGCCTCGGGAGGCTCCGGTCAGCACGCACACGCAGCGGCCCAGGCCACCCTCCATTGCGTCTAACCTCTATCCCTCTGCTCCTGGACCCGGATCGGGCAAGGGGCGTGCAGGCCGCGGTGGGCGGAGCCACGATGGGAGGAGACTTAGGACCCGCCCACCAGGGGTGCTGACAGGGCGACCACGGTAGGCGGAGCCACGATGGGAGGAGCATGAGGCCACGCCCACCACGGGGTACTGGCTCTGTCGCCACGGTGGGCGGTGCCTGGATGGGAGGAGTCTGAGGCCCCGCCCCCACGGGACCGTCGCGGCGGGAGAAGACCGAGACCCCACCCACCTGGGCCGCTTCCGGGAGTGGGAATCTTGCTCTTAGTACTCGGCTGATAGTCAGCGGGGCTGTGGCCGGCCTGGAAGCTAGGTCAGCTTCAGAGAGGCAGAGTCAGGGGCAAAGGGCTTGCAGGAGCAGCCCGCTGGGGGCGGTCCCAGCCTAGTTCTGAGCGCCGCCCTAATTCTTCTCTTAGTTCCCCGCAAGTTTAATCCTCTCCGCTCTCCACATCAGACTCCCTTGCAAAAGTGCCCTCCTCCAAGACGCGTTACTTGCTCTGCACGTAAAACCCAGTTTGGGGCTTGGGAGCTTCCCGTGTGGTGGCACTTGGGAGTCACGGTGCTCCTCCCAAGTGATGTAAAAAATAAATCCTTTTCTCCTTTCTCGGGCTTTCCTGCAACCCGAGGGCTCCTGCTGGCCGTTCTCTGAAACCTCCAAGGGTCTCAGAAAGCCCAGTGTTTCCCGGACTCTGCCCTGCTCAGGCTACGCTCTTCTTGTATTCATTGCTTCAAGGTAATGCAACCGAGAGCGAAGTTTATACTTCTTGTGCTTCAGAAAACTCAGGAGTGTCTGTTTTTGTTTTACAAGAGAGATAAAAGATGGGAAAGTTGGCAAACAGCTATACATAAATGTTTGCTTCAAAAGGTCTCTCCAGCTTTTAACCAGAGCAGTTGGTAACTTGGTAACTGCGCTGACTGTCTCCCACGACGGTGTCTCTCCCACCTTTCAAGCTCCAGGAAAAAGGCGTTTGCTTCCTTGTTCTGTGAGCTATCAGTTTCCAACCTTGGATGAAAAGTTGCCTTTATTAAAAACAAAGTTTAAGATATTTTGAGTGTTAGACTAGAACACCCAAAGCCTGAGTGTGTTTTCAGGAAGATTTGCTTCCTGGGTACTTATTACTATCCTTTAATCTTATAAGTACCCTCCCCCACCCATACAATGCAACAATGGTAGTGTCCAGAGGCTAAGCTTGTATTTTGCCATTTTAAATAGGCAAAATTTTTGCTTATTTGCCTAAATAGGCAAAATTGCCTAAGTCCTATTTAGGCAAAATACAATACAGATGCCTTTGGGTTCTACTAGCATGAGACAGGACATATGGAGATATTACTGGTGCCCGCTCTAGCAAATAGATGATGAACGGGAAGATAGTGATAGTGATATTTTTATTGTTAAAGTTGTCCTCCCATTTCCAAAGCAAGAGATGCATGTAATGTACATAATGTTAAGGTTTCTGCCTTTTGGATCCAGGTATCTGGAGCAGCACCACTTCTTGGGAAGATGACTTGGGGCTGAGAGATGGGACCAGCAGGTAAGTCCCGCGCAGCAGGTGTGGCCCAAGGACCAACAATAAAATAAAAAGAAGAGGGAGAAAGAGGAGGAGGAAGAGAACTTAACTATTCTGATACATTTCTCTTTCAACTGGAGTGCTTTCGGGTTGTTTCTGGGTTGTTTTTCTTCAGAGAGAATATGTAAGTTGTTTGCATTTTGATTCCTTGACTGTTTAAATGTCTTTCTGTAGTCCCGCTTATGAACAAGACCTCAGCAGGGCATAGGATTATATTATGTGTTTGGTTATGATACAGCAGGAGCTAAGAAGGAAAGCACCAGATCACAGGTAGCCAATCACGCCTGTGATTGGCCTGAATAGGTAGCCAATCAGAATGTAGAAGGGGACAACTGGGGAGTGGGATTTGGCAGCAGATAAAAGGCGCCCCCCTTTGTTCTCTCTGGCCTGCCTCTCCCGTGCCCCATCCCTCTCTCCCTCCTCGAACCAGGTAGGGCGGCATGCCCAGGCACAGGGTCCAGTACGGATAGACCCGGAAAGACCAGGCAAGGGCTGCTACAGGTATGGGCCAGGCTCAGAGGCCCAGGTTACGGTAGGGCTTGGATGCCCAGGATAGCCCAGGTTCAGGCAGGCCACAAATGTCAGGTAATGGCAAGGTACTGAGCACAGAGTCTCACCCACGTGTACAGGGTAGAGGCTGGAGACTAGGGAAAGCTGGGACAGGACAACAGGGACCGCTGGGGTACAGTTGGGAGGCTCAGCCTTGCCTGCTCAGATTAAAAGACAGAGAGCAGCACAGAACAGGACCGGGCCATCGTCGCAGGAGGCGAGTAGAATGCGTGGGACAGAACCAGGAATTCGTTCATGGGTAACAGAGAGGCCTAGACATTTGGGGAGGGACGTGGACTCATCTGTACAATAAACTTTCAATCTTCTGAGTTTTGTATGCAAATCTTTCATACAATTCTCAAGAAGCCACTGGCACTGGAGAATCCACTTTCGTTAACAGTTGGACCACACCTAGCTGTGCTGGGGCTTCCTTACTCTGGGCAGTGCTTGGCAGCGTTTGGCCACAGGCAAGCTTTCTCTATCACAGGATACTCTCTCTGTGCCCTAACACACATGCTATTTATTGATTAATATGTTGTCTTTGTTTGGGGGCCATACTTTGTCTTGCTCAGGGGTTACTACTGGCTCTGCACTGAGGAATTACTCCTGGCATTGCTCAGGGAACCATATGAGATGCGGGGGACAGAGTCCAGATCAACTGGGTGCAAGGCAAACCCACTGTACAATTGCTCCACTCCTGACACAGGATATTTTTCATTTGATACTCTGAAATAATGTTCTATCACATTTTTTTTCTATTTGTGTTATCCCCAAAGACATTTGATGTTTCTGTTATTTATTTTTGTTGTTATTGTTGCTGTTGTTTATTTTTAAGTAACCCATTTTATTCCTGACTGGGTTCATTGTTACTGGTGGAATTTCCCTGAGTGACTTATGTGAAGTTGGGAGGAGAGAGGCAGCAAACTCGAGAAGAAAATCTACCATTTTCTCTTTACAGCCTCTGTCACCACGGGAAGGGCCTGGGAGCACTTTTATTCAGGGCTGATAAAAGTCTGAGCCTCTGCACGATACAGACCTTACATCTCACCACCTCAGGAGGCAGCCGTCAAGCTGCTCTTGCAGTCCACTTGTTCTGCGCTGCATGGGAGATGATCCCTGCTACCCTTCTGATGACCACATCTGTCTCCTTATTGCAGCCCTTTGTTCCTGCTGGAGCTTTTGAGCAGGGTCCTGGCTCCTCTGGCTTCTGCTGTTATCAGTTCTGTGCTCACAAAGGGACCTGGTAATAATGCTTTCAGCTGTTTAGGGCCAGTGACAAAGTGACTTCTTCAAATCCTATCTAAGTTTTATGATAGTGGGCAGTGAGTTCTTGTGTGGGTCTCTTTTTTAAAATTGATTTATTACACCAAGATTTATTGAGCATCTGTAATAAGAATTGCATGGGCCCTTCTGTATGAGGCCTAAAACCCTGGTTAGAAACATAGTTCTCTCACTTATCTCATTGTGGTCTCTTCGAGTGGAATTCCCAATGATTACATTTGATCTGGATCTCTTCCCAAGTTCTTTTTTATTGTCATTTGACACCACGTTAGTCTCGTCATCCTTTTAATATGAATGACACAAGTATTTCTTGAGTTTTAGTGTTTCCAATCGCTGAAATCACTGTCATACCCACCTGTAAGCCATTCTTTCTGGAGGTTTTCCTTGCTCGAGCCCTGTGGAGCAGTCACATTCAGCACTTTGCAGATGGGTTCTTTTCTGCTCCCTCCCCCTTTTTGGTGTTTTTGATATTGTTTTGAGTGCATATTTTGTTATGCACTGGGGGTTGCATACTCAGTTGTGGTGTACTAGGGTTACACACTTGTTGTGAGTGCTTAAGCAGTTGTGGTGCACCAGAGACCACACTCTTGGTTGCAAAGCTCACACACTTGAATGCTGACAATAACACTGACCGAGCTTGGCCTACTGCTTGGTAATGTGCTCAGTACCAGGGACTGAACTTGTGCCATGCTTGACTATATGCACAAGGTGTTCTACCGCTGAGGCACATCCTGGGCACCAGAATGCATTGCTTTGGGCCTGTTTGATGTGTGGGTATGTTCTAAGTTACCTGAATATTTGATAGAGACATTGTATGCATGTGTGCGTGTGTGCATGTGTGTGTGTGTGTGTCTTGTAGTTGGTAGAAAAAGAGCCCTCACTAGATCCAGATTTTCTATCATGAAGGTATTCATGATACCTTCATCATGGAGTGGTCAACAAACAAAATAAATATATATGCTTTGGCAATTTGGTAAAGTAGCTTGAGTTGACTAAGTCAGCTAACTTTCTTTTAGAGAAACCTAGAGAATAGCAAGTATGGGGGGGCATATGCTATGAGGTGAGAAGGAAAGAGGACACAGATTAAAATTTTTTTATTATACCACCGTGAGATATACAGTTACAAAAGTGTTCATATTTGGGTCTCAGTCATACAGTGTTCCAGAACTCATCCCTCTACCAGTGCCCATTTCCCTCCACCAGTGTTCCATGATTTCCTCCCTCCCTAGCCTGCGTCTATGGCAAGAAATTTTCACTCTCTCTCTCTCTATCTCTCTCTTTCTCTCTCTTCCTTCCTTTACACACTGTGGCTTGCAATACATACAGTTAGAGGTTATCATGTATATCCTTTTGCCTACTTTCAATGCTCAGTTCTATGCTGATATTATAATTTACAATAATTATTAGTACACTGTTCTTTTCTCTGTATTGCCTAACCTCTGACTCCTACATATTTGTAGTAGATTCTACCACTGATAGGACCTCCTGATCCATGTTTTGTCTGGCCTTGGATATTGGTATCATGCTATTTTTTTATATCCCTCAAATAAATGCAGTCATTCTATATCTGTTCTTTTCCTTCTGGCTAATTTCACTCAGCATGATCTTCTCCATGTCAATCCATTTACAGTCAAATTTCATAACTTTTTTCCCCCTAACAACTGCATAGTATTCCATTGTGTAGTGTACCAAAGTATTCAGTCGTCAGTTCTTGGGAACTCTCGTTGTTTCCAGATTCTGGCTATTGTGAATAGTGCTGCTATGAAAATAAAAGTGCAGGGCCAGAAATAGCCCAGGGGTAGGGCATTTGCCTTGCATGCTGCCGGCCTCTGCTACCTGGGTTCGATCCCTGGCATCCCATATGGTCCCCTGAGCACCGCCAGGAGTAATTCCTGAGTGCAGAGCCAGGAGAAACCCCTGAGCATTGCCGGGTGTGACCCAAAAAAGCAAAATAAAATAAAATAAAATAAAAATGCAGATGGTGTTTCCGCTGTGTGTTTTTGGCTTCCCAGGGTATATTCCCAGGAGTGGTATGACTGGGTCAAATGGGAGCTTAATTTCTAGTCTTTGGAGGAATGAAGAAGACACAGATTAAGTGATCCAATGATACTGAAAGTGGAGCCACAAGCCTTTTCCACTCCACCCTTAGATTGTTGACTGTCAGACCTTGATCCTTCAGACTATATATGAGAATAGTCTTCCTTGGGGGTGGGCACTTCCCCAAGAAGAAATATCTAATATCAGGAGTTCACCAGCAAGATCCTCACCAGAAGACCCGAGAATGACGTTTGGAGGCAATAATCTGGTCCACTTAATCAGGGCTTGCAAGCAGCTTCTCGCTTCTTTTACGCCCCAAGTATACTATTCTATGCTGGAACAAGATTCTATAAAAATTGAATATTCAGAGAAGAAACAAGACTTGGTGGCAGCAGACCAGGAATGTGCTCACATAGTCAAGGATCTTGCACATCTCTAGCATGTGCAAGACCCTGAGTTCAAGCCAGAGAACCCGTTATTCCCTGACATGCCCTATGTGGTAGTTGAATTATAAAAAATTAATGGACATTTTTTGCTTCTTTAGGTCACACTTGGTGATGCTCATGGGTTACTCATGCACTCAGGAATTACTCCTCATGGTGCTCGGGAGACCATATGGGATGCTAGGGATTGAACCCAGGCCGGCCACATGCAAGGCAAAAACCCTACTTACTGTGCTATCTCTCTGGTCCCCAAAATTAATGGATTATTTAGAATATAAATTTGAGAACATTTTCCAGATAATGGAGCAAAATATAAAATAAGACATAAAGAAATAAAAATGTTGTGAACTAGGCATCAGATACAAAGCATGTATGATGGGAAGTCCAGAGAGAGAGAGAGAGAGAGAGAGAGAGAGAGAGAGGAACTAGGGATGTTCAATGGTAGGATGCAGGCGACCCTGGGATCTATTGCAGGAAGGAAGGGAGAGAGGGAGGAGGGGAAAGGAAGGAAGGAAGGAAGGAAGGAAGGAAGGAAGGAAGGAATGTAAATGCAATGAGTATCCAGCACAAGATTGAAAATAGGCTCAAAATTTGAACAGTGGAATTAAAGGAAAGATTCTGAAGCTTCTAGATAGAAACACATAGAAGCAGATTTTTTTTAATCAAATGAGCATAATGAGATTTTGGACCTCCAAGCAGTCATGTCAGAAATTCTGAAGGAAATTATTTCTAGCCTTCAATTCTAAACCTCCATAAACTTGTATAACGAAATAGCATGGCTCAAACAAGGCAGAAGTATGTTTTTCTGTGTTACAAATAGGCATCCTCTTTCAGAAAGGTGAGTGGCTCTCATCCCTGAGGTTTCCCAAAAGCCCCAATGTTTCTCTGTCTCTTGGCCTTGGACTAGGATGCGGTTCTCATCTAGACTGCCTGGTTAGATTCTCCAGCACTCCATCTTTATTCCAGTCTTCAGGCTGTAGAGGCCAAGAAGCTCCCACTCACATTCTATTCAGACAGATTTGATCACTTGAGGTATCTTGACAGGAAGGGCTGTGATCACACCCTGGGCTTGGTTATGGGAACTTCTGACAACAACACGCCAACTTCAGGAGGTCTCTGCTGGACAGCTCCCGCCCCTCAGTGTCTTGAGAAAAAGGGAAGAGTTCTCTGCAGCCCCTCTGCCTGACCTACTGCCACCCATTCTCTTTAAAATTTACTTTTCCCCTATTTTTTTTTGGCGGTTGAACAATTCCAGGCTGTTCTCAGGATTGGCTCTGTGCTCAGGAATCGCTCCTGGCAGTGCTCAGGGAATCATATGGGATGTTGGGTTTGCACACAGTTTGGCCATTGCTAGACAAGCAAGCACCTTATTCACAGTACTACCAAATCCAGCCTTTTCATTATTGCCTTCTTCAACTCTGGATTTCTCAATGGTTTATCACCCAATAGCAACTGCCTCATGCATGTTCTTTGTTTTTCTTCATTTATCTCTTTACACATCCATCCAACACTTTTTGATAGCCTTCCAAGCCCTGGGCTGCCAAGGTGGCACAACCACTCTGCATATTAGTGCGGACTATCTTCTTGAAGCTTACATTTGTGGGGAAAACAGCAATTTACAAAGCACAAAGCCTTTAATATGCTCACAGAAGATAAACTTCCAAGGGTAGTCAATAGAAGTAGATCAATATGGAGTGGTATGGAGGAGATTACTTGAAATTGAAAATAGCATGCTCTGGGAATGCCAGGAGGAAAGCATAGTATAGGAGGCGAGACCTGCCTGGAGGTGAGAGCAAAGACCTGCCTGGAGGTGAGAGCAGGATCCAAACAGACATCCTGAAAGGAAAAGGATTTTTGGTTAGAGACAACAGGGATCGTAAAGGCTGAAAGTGTGCTGGTTCATCGCAAAGGGCAGGAAAAGGCCCAGGCAATTTTAGTAATATTCACAGGGCAGAGATAAATTGAAGGAGAGAGCAGGGAAATCATGGAAGGCCAGATTTGCTGGAGGCCTTGGAGTCAGACTATTTGATGAAAAACTCAGAGCTCCATCCAAGAGAAAAGCCAAACTCAAGCCCTGCTTGTCAGAGTCCCACCCTACAGCAGAGAGTATTTTAAGCCCAGGTATGCCTGATACAGAAACTCAGACACATGGGGCAGAGCTACTACCGGCTTTCCCTGTGCTCAGCTGATTATGAGGTACCCAGGAGGGAAGGCGAGTTCTAGCCCTGGCCCGTCATCCCAATAGAGCCTTGAAAGAAGCCAGAAGAACCCCCCACACCATGAGGACCACCATTTTCAACATCTGGACTCCACAGCTTGTCAAAGCTCCACCCAAGAGAAAAGCTGATTTTCCCCTGTCATGTGCAGCCGCAAAGTGGCCACACAGTTCATCAGTAAATGCACGAGATGAGCACCTACTACTGAGAGTATACCACCTGCACGGCAGAACGTGGCAAGCTTCCTGTGTCGTATTTGATATGCCCCAAACCAGTAGCATTTATAGACCTCATTCCCATGTCCTGAAGAAATGGTCTTAGGCTCTTCATGCTCCTGGAGTGAGAAGATGCCCTTGGGCTACACTAACACATAACAGGATGTATGGAGATGTTACTGGTGCCTGCTTGAGCAAATCAATGAACAATGGGAAGACAAGTGATACAAGTGAAGTGAATGTTTATTTTATCTGTAGGCAACAAAAAAGCAAAACAATAGAGATTACAACTGAAAGTGGTCACAAATATTAAGAACATTCTTTAAGGTTGGAGCCAGCAGGATAGCTCAATGAGCTGAGTTTACGCTTTACACACAGAAGATCTTGGATTCATCCCTGGTACCCCATTGCTCTTTGAGCAAGAGAGTGACCCACCCCTGCTCCTACACACTGGATCAGAAATAGCTCCAAACATTACTAGCTGTGGCCCCAATTTTTATTTTTTTTGGGGGCTGGGGACACACCCAGTGGTGGTCAGGGGTTACTTCTGGCTCTGCATTCAGGAATTATTCCTGGCAGTTCTCAGGAAACCATATGGGATGCTGGAGATTGAACCCAGGTTGTTTGTGTTCAAGGCAAGTTCCCTACCTACTGTACATTCAATCCAGCCCCTGGAACAATTTAAAAGTAATTTTTTTCTGGGGCTGGAGCGATAGCCCAGAGGGTAGAGCGTTTGCCTTGCACGAGGCCGGCCCATGCCGGCCTGGGTTCGATCCCTGGCATCCCATATGGTCCCCAAGCACCGCCAGGAGTAATTCCTGAGTGAGGAGTAATTCCTGAGCCAGGAGAAACCCCTGAGTATCGCCGGGTGTGACCCAAAAAAAGCAAAAAAAAAAAAAAAGTAATTTTTTCTGTAAGGTTGATAGTGCAATATAAATATTCTGAAATCTTAGATTTCATGTGAAAGAACCACGAGTTAAGGTCAAAAGATAGTACAGGGCTAAGGCCTTGCCATGCTGCCAACCCTGGCTTGAACCCTGTTCAGACAGGAGTCATTCCTGAGCTCATAGCCAGGAATAGCCCCCTGAATGTACTGGATGTGGTCTTAGCCCCCAAAATGCATAAATAGAAGACCATACATAATAGATGCAAAAAAGAGAGACCATATAGGCATAAATTTGAAGGAGAAATGTGCACAGTCTATATAAGGGAAACCCAAACTTTCCCAAAGAACACAAAAAGTAGATCAGAATAGAAAAGTATAAAATGTTCTTGTACAGGAAGATTATCAGATTATGCTAACTCTTCCTAAATTAATGAAATATTTAAAATAGAACTGCAGCGATAATGCCAGTAAGTTTTATGTTGGAGGTGGGAGGGTAGGACAGGGAAGTGAAACAAGCCGAATGAGATGGAAACTGAGGGTAACGCCTGGCTGGAGACTGGCACCGTGTCAGAGGCAGGAGAAATGGGGAAGGGGCATGCGTGAGTCAGACAGGGAAAGGGGGAAGGGAAGGGAGGTGACTCGGAGGGATGGAGTGCACACTCTGTGCAAGGGAGCCCCACTTCTCTCCCAGCACAGTGTGGTCCCGGAGCACCCGGAAACAACCTCTGCACAGCCTGGATATAGCTGCAAACAGTCAAAAGCCAAGATACAGATATAAATCAGACGTTCATGTTCTGTTTCCCGTATTCAAGACGAAAAGACAGCTACTTTCTCAGATCATTGTGTGAAACAGCAAGTGCATGATAAAATGGCTACAATTATACAGGAGAGGGCAGGTTTGGTTTGAAAGCCCTATCTGGGCTCAGGCCTCACTCCTGGCTCTGTGCTCTGGAATCTTTACTGGCAGTGCTCAGGGGATCGTATGGAGGGCCAGGGATTGAACCTGGGTTGGCTGCATTCAAGGCAAGCACTCAACCTGTCCTCCAGTTCCATGAGCACAGTTTTTTAAAATTCTGACTTTGCAACATTCAGCAAATGTTTTCTTCTACAGGCCACAAACTTCAAGGCCAGAGAGAGTTCAGTGGGTAAGACTCTTGCTTGCACACAGTCGACCTGAGCTGGATGCCAGCACAGCATTTGGTTCACTGGGTCTTGCCAGGAGTGATCCTTGAGCACAGAGCCAGGAGCAAACCCTCATGCACGAAGCCCCCCCCCAAACTAACTATCCCCCACAAAGCACCCCAAAGTGTCAGTTTATAAAGCTGCTGTAAGGAAAGTTTCTACCATCACCAACTTATCTTTAATGAATTCCTTGAAAACAAGTCTTTACCTTGGTGATGTCTCCTCAAGCCCCGATCTGCTATATGCTGTCTCCCATCCCTTCCCAACAGTTTATTTTTATTTGTCTTCGAGGACACACCCAGCAGTTCTCAGGGCTTACTCCTGGCTCTGCGCTCAGGGATCACTCTTGATGGGAGTCAGGGGACCACATGGGGTGCCAGGGACTGACCCGATTGCCCTCATGCAAGGCAAATGCCCTACCCACTAATATGACCTGGCCCCCAACAGTTGTTTATTATTATTATTATTTTATTATATTATTATTATTATTATTATTTTGCTTTTTTGGGTCACACCTGGCGATGCTCAGGGGTTACTCTTGGCTCTGCACTCAGGAATTAATCCTGGCAGTGCTCGGGGGACCATATGGGATGCCGGGGATCGAACCCGGGCCGGCACAGGCCGGCCACGTGTAAGGCAACGCCCCTACCTGCTGGGCTATCACTCCGGCCCGCAACAGTTTATTATTAATGGTGATATTCAACTTTGCCTTTGGATTAGTTGTCATTCAGTTACAAAAAAAAATGAATTCAGACAAAATAAAAGAGAAGTAACAAATTTGGGGCACAACCTGCATCACTGAAAAAGAAAACTGAAAATCAGATTTCTAAAGAATTAGGGCTTCATGGCTCAGAGGGTGATTTCTGAGTTTGGCCACAGAAAATGATGAATCAGCTACAGGATGAATCAGCCACGAGCTGAATCAGTTACAGCTGTTTCCAGCTTTACCATTTTGCTAAAGATTGCGTTTCCATGGAGAGAGCATAAAATTAGCCTGGGTCAGGTGTCACGTCTATTTTTCAACCTAGGAAAGTTCAGTGCCCCTTTCTTGATGATTTCACAAAACAGTATTCAGTGAGGGAAAAGCTAGTTCTTTGAGAAAAATTAGTATTGTGAGAAGGGGCAATCAATGATGTGGGCGAACAAAGCAACAGATTGTCCGTTATACACTAGTGGAAATTACATTTTTGCCAGGAAGTTTACTGTGGTATTTAATTATGGTGCGATTTGGAGACAACCACTGGACTAGAGCCATTACCGACTGGATCCCACGGGATATCAAAAGATCACGTGGCCGCCCACCTACAAGATGGTCAGACTTCCTTGTAAAGACCCTGAAGGAACGGTTTGAGGTTCTTCATATTCCTGAATCAACCAGATGCCATTGGGCTACATTGGCACGTGATAGGGTCCAATGGAAATGTTACTGGCGCCCGCTCAAGCAAATCGATGAATAACAGGATTCAAGTGATCAAGTGATTTAATTATGGTACTCAAAAGGTAGCAATGTTCAGTATTAACTGAATGTTTAAGTAAATTATAGCATTTTTTTTCTTTTTTGGGTCACACCTGGCGACGCTCAGGGGTTACCCCTGGCTCTGCACTCAGGAATTACTCCTGGCGGTGCTCGGGGGACCATATGGGATGCCGGGGATCAAACCCGGGCCAGCACGGGCCAGCCGCGTGCAAGGCAAAAGCCCTACCACTGGGTTATCGCTCCAGCCCCATAATTATAGCATTTTTCATGGTCTGTGATGTAGCCATTAGAATCATGTGTCATATTTATATTTAAAATCAAAAGCACTCATTCAAAAATGCAATAAATAACATCTTTGTGGTGTCAATAAAGTCTAAATATTTTACAAAGCATATATCCAAAACTTGAAAAATGCACCAAAATATGAAGTTTATTCTGTCCCTCTGATGATAGACACATACATGTTTATGACATGTGTCTATAAATGTGTATCTGTGTATAGATATTGCATACAGCATATACTAGAGTGGGCTGAATGATGACCCCTCCCACCAAAGATGTAAATATATTCAAACACCTGAATTTGTATATCCTGATTTGAAAAAGGAACTTTGTAGAGACAATAATTTATCCTTAAATGATTTCAAGATGAATTCATACTGTGCTATTCTCATGGATGCTAAATCCAAAGACCAGTACCAGAGAGAGGGGAGAGGAGGAGCATTGCTCTTCAAGCCTTGTTCTTGCTTGCTTGCTTTCCACTCTGCAGAAGCCTGTGTTCTCTCTTGTACGTGTCCTTCCTCTCTTTCTCTTCTTTTACATCGTTTGTGCCAGACAGAGAAGTGAATTGTGCCTCAATCTGCGCTGGATTTCGGCTGGCTCCTGTCCAGGTTTCCAAGGTGGTTTAAATATATTTATTTCTCGGGCAGAAGCGATAGCACAGCGGGTAGGGTGTTTGCCTTGCACGGCCAACCTGGGTTCGATCCCGGCATATGGTTCAAGCACCACCAGGAGTAATTCCTGAGCAAAGAGCCAGGAGTAACCCCTGCTTACATCATTTGTAAGCAGATTTCATTCAATAAAAATGATCAGAGAGAGAGAGAGAGAGAGAGAGAGAGAGAGAGAGATCCATGGCCAAGTGAAGATAAGACTGGGATGATGTGGCCACAAGCCAAGGGTTGCTTGGAGTCAGCAAAAGCCAGAAGAGATAAGACATTATTCTCTTCTAGAAACTTCAAAGGGAGCACAGGCCTGCTGACCCTCGGTTTTTCTATTTGCTCACCATAACTGAACGAATTTCTGAAGCTTTAAGTTGCTCAGTTTGATTTGCTGTAGCAGTTCCAGGCAATGTCAATGCACACAGACAGTACTTTCTCTGTATCCTTGGTAGAGTGATAAAATAGACTATAGAAGCTGGGCCTAAAGAAGGCTAGCAGTGCCAGACAGAGAAGTGAAGTGGTGTGCCTCGATCTGCGCTGATCTCAGCTGGCTCCTGTCCAGGTTTCCAAGATGGTTTATATATATATATATATATATATATATATATATTTTTCTCGGGCAGAAGTGATAGCTCAGCGGGTAGGGTGTTTGCCTTGCATGCGGCTGACCTGGGTTCGATCCCGGCATATGGTTCCCCGAGCACCACCAGGAGTATTTCCTGAGTGAAGAGCCAGGAGGTAACCCCTGAGGGTCGCCAGGCGTGACCCAAAAAAGCAAAAACAAACAAACAAGCAAACAGAAAATGAAAACAAATTGTTTCTCTCTCCTGCTCACTTCCTTCTCACCTGCAGGCTGGCAGGCTGCGAGCTGGCCGGGTGGGCTGTCTGGGATTTGATCTCCAGCCTCCCAGCCTGATTCCCAGCACCCAAAGCCTGGGATTCGCGCTTGCCGGGTAAGAGGGATCAGGCGTGAGCTCACTGCCTCTCCACACACCTGTGAGTAAAATCTAGCAGCTCCAGGATGGCACCACTGGGCCAGTTCCACCACAGTTGAATGCGGTTCTTCAGTGTTATCTTTTTGGTGGAGTGGTGTTGACAAGACGATCAAACTTTCAACACAGGCCACTTTGTTCTTTTGGAAACTCGGGAGTGGAAGTGATGTCCTTGTTTTCCTCACTGCCCAATGTCCTCAGTTCACCCCCCACCCCCAAAGTGACGGGGAGAGAGCTAACAGGGCAGATCCTGCAAAGACTGCTCCCTTAGGTGGCCCAAACCATACCATCTTCCCAAACAGGCTTGATGCCCGACCGCCGAAGCACCACCAGGTGGCGCCCAAGCGCAGCCGAGACCTAGTGGGATCAGAGATGTTAAGCGAGAGCCAGGTGCTGCCGTTTCCTCTGCTCTCTCTTGGCCGGCCAGTCTGCCCCTGCTGAACCTTCTCTGAAGGAGCTTTGACCATTCCCCTTATGGATGTAGGGTCTAAAAAGGAGACATTCGGGCAGTGGAGATAGCTCAAAGAGCCAGGGCACATGTCTGGCTTGCACGGACCTTGATTCGTGAGCAGCAAGATTCCTAGAATTTAATAATTATCGAAAGTGCTAATACCAACCTAGAACTGAGCATTAAATACAGGCAAAAAGATACACATGATAACCTCTAAATGTATTTATTGCAATCCATAGTGTGTAACAGAAGGAAGAGAGAGAGAGAGAGAGAGAGAGAGAGAGAGAGAGAGAGAGAAAAGCAATAAAGAATCTGCCATAGAGGCAGGCTAGGGGAGGGGAGGGAATTGGGGACATTGGTGGTGGGAAATGGGCACTGGTGGAGGGATGGGTGCTGGAACATTGTATGACCGAAACCCAAACATGAACATCTTTGTAATTGTATATCTTACAGTGGTATAATAAAATATTTTTTAAAAAAAAGATTCCTAGCATTGCTGGGTGTAGCGTTGGTGGGAAGGCGACCCCCACCCCAAATAAACAAACAAAACCCCAAATGGAGCATCTCTGGGAGAAGAGGGAGCAGCAGGCCTTGCAGAGGTAGGGTCTCAGACCGTGAGAGGAGAGCCGAGTGCAGGAGGCTATGGAGGTTGTGGGGGCGCCAGGCAGAGCAGAAGCAGCTGCCTCTCCCCAAATGAGCAAGTGTGCAAGGGGCAAGAGAGTGTTGCCAGAGTCTGCAATAGGTGACAAACACCTCAGGCAGCGGAAAATGATGGCTGTCGCAAGGGGATGCCAGAGTGGGCATTGATGGTCATAGGACATTCAGGTGACCTTTCCTAAGTGCCCCAAAAGAGATAGGGTTGGAGGTAGAGAACTGTCCTTGCATGTGCGAAACCCTGGATCTGATCCCCAACAAGTATGCGCAGAGGGAGAGAGGGGGAGAGAGAGAGAGAGAGAGAGAGAGAGAGAGAGAGAGGGCATCCCATGCAAACACCTGCGTAAAGGCAGGAGTTGGGAAACTATACTTGACTGAAAATCCTGAAAAAAAATTAATTTGTCAGGAAGGGACTAATATGATATGTGTATATGGCAGGTAAGTCTTGTAACTTTTAATTGCTTTAGAAATATCAGATATGAAGAGTAAATAAAAAGTATAATAGAAAAATTATATTTTATTTTGGATCTATGGCTGACAAAAAAAGTAACAGGGAGATAAATGGGTAAGATACAGTGGTACAGAAGGTAAGGTGCTTGCTTTGCATGCAGCTGACCCGATTCAATCCCTGGAATCCTGTATGCTCCCCTGAGCACCAGCAGGAGTGATTTCTGAGTGCAGAGCCACTAGTAACCCCTGAGTATAGCCCAATGTGGCCCCCAAGCCACATTTCTTTTCCATGGGAAAAGAAAGAAATACTCAATGGCTATCACTGTATCACTGTCTTCCCGTTCATCATCGATTTGCTCGAGTGAGCACCAGTAACATCTCCATCTGTCCTCTCTCATGCTAGTAGAGCCCAAGGGCATCTGCTTGCTCCAGGAACATAAAGAGCCTCAAACCATTCCATCAGGTCATGGGAATGAGGTCTATAATTATCACTGGTGTTTGACATATCAAATACAACACGGGTAGCTTGCCAGGCTCTTCCGTGCAGGTGGCATACTCTTATAGTCACCTCTGATCTCCAGCATTTATTGATGAACTGCGCGGCCACTTTGCAGTCATGCAAGCCAGGCTGTTTTAGGTTCTTCTGCTGGGTGGAGTTCTGACGAGAGGGAAGTCTGGATGTGGAAAATAGGGGGCCCTCAGGGAGTGGGGGGTCGCCTGGCTTCTTGTGAGGCTCTGCTGGGGTGGCAGGCCAGGGCTGGAACCTGCCATCCCTCCCGGATGAAAAGCAAATAGCTATACAAATTCATAATAGTTGTTGAGAAGTCTTAATTACAAAAAGTAAAATGGGTATAGATCACTTTCTCCTGTCACTTTGTAACCAACAGACATGTTAAATGTGCCAAAACCAGAGGAGAAAACCGCCACTTGGGAACAAAAAGGAGGAAGAGGAGAATGATCCGAAATAGCACCAGGGTCATAAAGACATCAACAGTTCAGTATCAGACTGTTTTATGGGACTCACTCCCCAAAAAGTGCTGTGGGGGTCCAGAGCCACTCCCTGGAATTCCCCAGTGGGCAGATTCTAGGGATCAAACTCAGGGCCTCATGCTTGCCAACCATGTGCTCTGCCACATGTGCTATGACCTACCCATTACAATAGCCAGCTTTTTAGGAGAAATAATGAATAGAAAATATGGCATATAAAGTTTAAACTATGAGGACATGTAATTTCCAGATATAAAGTCATCCCACTTTAAATGCTTTTATCAATTGAATCAGTAAAATGAACGTTCCACATGGGACTTTAAAAATAAGTAAGAAATTCAAAAAGAAAAAGAAGAAATAAGCATTGGGGCCCCAGGGACAGCTTAGTGGTAGAGCACCTGCTTCATAGCATGAGGCCTAGAGTTTGATCCCTGGCACTGCCCACATACCAACCAAGATCCCTTGGTTGTATGTGGTATGTAAAAATGTGTGACCCCTGGCCAGCACTGCAACGATGTGTGCAAACATCCCAACCAACCAAGTGCATGTGATCCCCTGTTATCCCAAAACTCGCAAAGGGAAGTGGGGAGGGAAAGAAATAGAGCAATAAAGTAGAACAAAGAACAAAGTTTTAAAAAAAAAGACAGGCACTCGACTTGCATGTGGCTGACCACTGTTTGCTGCTCTATACCACAGATGGTGCCTGGAGCAACGCCGGGATGACCCTTCATGGTCTGGCCAGCAGAGTGTGCTTCATCCTCACAAACCTTTGGTTGCTAGTCTGACTTCAATTTGCCATTATTTTGTTTGGTTTGGTTTTGGAATCACCTGGCAACACTCAGACATTACTGCTGCCTCTGCACTCAGGAGTTATTCCTGGTGGTGTTTGGGGGACCATATGGTATTCCAGGGATTGGACCCAAGTTAGTTGCATGCCAGGCAAATGTCCTTCCAGCTGGACTATCGCTCTGGTCCCCAGTTTGCTTTTCATTGTTCTGTCTCCTGCCTCTTACAATGAGTGAACACCAGTGCTGCTAATAGACCTGAGTCCTAGTCAAGATGTTACTTATAGAGTCAGGGAGATGGCGGCACAAAGTCAGTTAGATGCCTTACTGTGCTGGAGCCCAGGTGAACCTGGTACCCCATAACCCCCAGCACCATCCCATAAGGCCTTGGAAGCCCCAGAGCACCACAAGGGGTCCTAGGGGTGCTCTTGCTCAGGGAGCATCCCAACCTGGGACCCTCACATTGAACCCTCAGGCCTGGTTAGCAGTATTGCAGAGAAGCGCCCACATACTCTCCGAGCACCACTTGGGAGGATGCCCTCAGGTATCACTAGTACAAAATACATAAAATGTTATGCTTTACATGTTATGTTGCTAGATGTATAGCACATGAAGTTTTATGTTCAATATATGAAATATGTATGGGTTAGCAGGCATCTGGGCCTCAGTTATACCGGTGATGTGAGTGAGGGGTATATCATATATCCAAAAAGCAGATTTAGCAAAATTGAAAACATGAGATCTAAGTGGCAACTACTGGAACTTTGTAATGTGCCTGTCAAGTTGACAGCATCCTATGTGGTCCCCAGGCCGCAGTAGAATGAGGGTTGGGATAGGGACGGGATCTGGGAACACTGGTGGAGGGAAGCTGACACTGATGGATTGGTGTTGACTTGTTGTATGCCTAAAACTCAGCTGTCAGTAACTTTGTAAATCATGGTTCTTTAATTAAAAAAAAAGGAATTTAAAAAACTATCTGAAATGTCAGGTATGGCATCAGAATGTCACTGGGTGGATTGGAGCAATGACAAGAAATTCTTGGTTCTTATGTCTGTCTGGCCAGCAAAAAGTTAAAGCTCACACATTCACACAATCACACACACAGTCCACAGCAGCAAAGCAAGAAAGCTGATGCAAACCCAGTGCTCCTGAGAGCGGGACCAGTCAACCCAGCACTCGTAAATGCTTTGTTTTTTATTATACCCTTAGGCTGGATTAAGTGACTGGATTTCTTATTGAGGTGGGATTAGGCTGGATTAAGTGACTGGATTTCTTATGGAGGTGGGATTAGGCTGGATTAAGTGACTGGATTTCTTATTGAGGTGGGATTAAGCTGTATTAAGTGACTGGATTACTTATTGGAGTGGGATTAGGCTGGATTAAGTGGATGGACTTTTTTGGGGGGTGGAATTTGGGGTATAGTTTAGATGGATGATTGACAGGTGTGGACTATACAATTTAGTTATTTATGTGCATGTGACTATTCATAAAGCATCACTGCATCACTGTCTTCCGTTTATCTTCGATTTGCTCGGCGGGCACCAGTAACATCTCCATATGTTCTGTCTCATGCAAGTAGAGCCCAAGGGCACCTGCTTGCTCCAGGAACATAAAGAGCCTCAAACCATTCCATCAGGTCATGGGAATGAGGTTTATAATTGTTACTGGTATTTGGCATATCAAATACGACACGGGTAGCTTGCCAGGCTCTGCCGTGTGGGTAGCATACTCTTGTAGTCATCTCAAAATCCAGCATTTATTGATGAACCGCGCAGCCACAAGGGGGCACGCAAGCCAGGCTGTGATAGGCTGGTCTGCTGGGTGGAGTTCTGATGAGGGAGGAAGTCCGGATGTGGAAAATGGAGGCCCTCATGGAGTGGGGGGTCGTCTGGCTTGTTGTGAGGCTCTGCTGGGGTGGTGGGCCAGGGCTAGAACCTGCCATCCCTCCCAGGCACCTCATGAGCGGCTGGGCACAGTGAGAGTCAGTAGCAGCTCTGCCCCATGTCTGTCTCTGGATCAGCATACTTGGGCGGATTCATAAAGCATACATAGAAACATACTTAGAGGGGAGAAAACTGGTGTTCACTGTATCACTGTCTTCCCGTTCATCATCGATTTGCTCGAGCGGGCCCCAGTAACATCTCCATATGTCCTGTCTCATGCTAGTAGAGCCCAAGGGCATCTGCTTGCTCCAGGAACATAAAGAACCTCAAACCATTCCATCAGGTCATGGGAATGAGGTCTATAATTGTTACTGGTATTTGGCATATCAAATACGACACGGGTAGTCTGCCAGGCTTTGCTGTTCAGGTGGCATACTCTTATTATTTAAAAACATTTTTAAGTGAATTCATTAAGTTGCAAACAAATTGCATGCACATTGACTGAATGTTATTGAAAGGCTATGACTAATTTCTAATAAATTAATTTAATGTGTAACATAGTAAATTAGTATGTAAATATTCATTTAATATTAGGGCAGGTATTGCCTACTATAACCTATCAGTAACATTAAATAGAGCATTTTCCCTCAACTCAAGATAACTAGAAGTTAATACATTCAAAAGATATATAAACCATATCATATGGGCTAATGAGATAATATAAGCGGGTATGACACTTACATTGCACGCAACTGACTGGGGTTTGATCCCAGCATCCTATATGGTCCCCCAAGCTCACCAGGAGTAAACTCTGAGCACAGCTGGGTGTGGCCCAAAAACAAACAAACAAAAAAAATTTATATTACAATGGCTGAACACAGGCAGGTAAGCGGAGGACTTGAGTAGGGCCTATCTACACGGGCCTGGGACCAGGGGACCATGTAACTCTTTGTCCTTCAGCCCTAGCAGGGATTTCAGGGCTGCAGGTCTACCTCTATTGGGCCTGGGACCATGCCATTTCCTCCCTTGGCTCACTATCATCCACTGCCTGCCTCTGAAATGATCTCCTTGCTCACTACTCTAACACAACTCCTCCCAAAACAAATGTTGTAGAAATTTAGGCATTTTGTGTCAGTGCTTTTGAATTTAGTTTGCTAATACTGAAGTCAGTGGGAGGCATGGGGAGGTCCTGTGCTACCCCTCTGGGTGATCTGGTGCGGGGCTGGTTAGTCTGGGTGAAAGGCTCCCAAGAGTACCTGCACGCTAGGCCCCCGCCAGTCCCATGCCCCGAGTGCCAGCCCCACCCGCCCACCCACACCTCCTTCCCTTCTCAGCAGCTCTGCTCATAGCCAAGCTCCAACCATGCCCTCACCCCTGCCTGCTTCCTTTGTCCCTTCAGCAGGGGATGCTTCCCTGCCAGTCCCCAGAGGGACCCTCAGGGATAGCAACTTTGGGGTGAGGAAATAAGCAGACACGGAGAGTGAGATCCAGGGTGTGGGTCAGTGTAACTCAGCACACTGACTTCACGGAGCCCGTCCCTTCTTGAAGCGCTGAAGGAAAACTAGCCAGAGGCTCCCCTGCAGTCTCAGCTCTCTGGGTCCTGGTCCCCAGAGCCGCTGCACCACAGCGCCATGGTGACACCAGTCATGTGACTGACAGAGGCCCCCAGCCCCGTGCCCCAAGGACTGAGCGCACCTGGGTGTTAGGAGGTTTGGGAGCAGGAACCCTGGGATTTAGAGCAGGGCTTGGCGGTGATGACAGATTCAGCCCAAGTGTGTTTTCTGCTCCCATCCTCCTGGAGGGCTGTGTGGATCCAGCTCCAGGGAAGGGAAGGGACTAGATGTCAAAGGGGAGGAAATGCCAGGTGCAGAGGCAGGAAACGCTGACAAAGCGACAGGATGGGGGGGCATGTGGGAAGGGCACAGGAACCACCTGAAGGGGCTCCTGAGTCAAAGCAGGGATCATTAGAGCAATAAAATAAATACTGGAGCATTGTATTATTTCCCCAAGTGAAAAGTAAAGAAATGTTTGTGCACAGTGATAAACACAGGCTTGAATAAATAGGTAGGCGGGGTGGGGTGGGCTGGGGAGCCTGCCTTTGTAACTTCCTGAACTTACACAGAGAGTCGCCTATCTAGGAGGGGTTGCTGAATCCTGCCGCTAAGGAGGGAGGACTCCAGGCTTCCAGAGAAGTCACTTTACCTTCCCAGTGGTGCCTAACTCCAGTCAATGCAGGAGACCACAGCTACCCCCAGACTCAGTGGCACCTGTAGAATCTCTGACCAATATTGGTCATAGACACAAGGACGTGGCTGGGACAGGTTCAGACAGGAGACCAGGAGCACAGTGACTGGCTGAAGTGGAGCACGCTGCGCCGGGTCCTGGAGCAGCTCGAGGGCACTAGTGGGAAACCCCGCAGGTCTCCCCGAGGCCTGGCATTCAGCTGGCAGAAATGTTCTGATACTGGCTTCTTAGAGCTTTTGGTCTTGCTTTGGCTTTTGGGCCACACATGGCTGTGTTCAGGGCTTTCTCCTGGCTCTGATCTCAGGAATCACTCTCTGCAGGCTCAGGACTATATGGGATTGAACCTTGGTTGGACATGTGCTAAGCAAGGGCCTGCCCACTGCGCTATCGTTCTGGCCTTCAATCATACACTTTCTTTTTTCATTATTATTGTTATTTTTTAAATTGAATCACCGTGAGACACACAGTTACAGAGTTGTTCATGATTGGGTTTTAGTCATACAGTGTTCCAGCACCCGTCGCTTCACCAGTGCACATTACCCACCACTGGTGTGCCCAGTTCCCTCCTCCCACCCTACCCCCCAGGACTGCCTCTATGGCAGATACTACTCTGCTCTCTCCTCTCTCTCTTCTCTCCTCTCTTTTCTTTCCCTCTCTCCTCTCTATCCTTCTCTCCTCTCTTTCTCCTCTCTCTCTCTCTCTCTTCTCTGTTTTCTCTCTCTTCTCTCTCTCTCTTCTTCTCCTCTCTCTGTCCTCTTTCTCCTCTCTTTTTCTCTCTCTATCTCTCTCTCTCACTGTCTCCTTTTGGGCATTGTGGTTTGCAAATCAGGTAATGAAAGTTTATCACG
Organism: Cryptotis parvus; assembly: GCA_021461705.1. Classification (NCBI taxonomy): domain Eukaryota; kingdom Metazoa; phylum Chordata; class Mammalia; order Eulipotyphla; family Soricidae; genus Cryptotis; species Cryptotis parvus. The sequence goes on along the minus strand of JAJIBD010004781.1, from coordinate 62,867 downwards.
TGTATCCCCTTTTACCTACTCTCAGCACGTAGATCTTGTCCAGAGTGATCATTGCCATAGTGGTCCTTTCTCTATCCAACTGCCTCCCCTCTACCAACATCCCACTTGTGACAAGCTTCCAACCATGGACCAATCCTCCTGGCCTCATTTCTACTGCCCTTGAGTATTAGTCTCATACTACCAGTCATACAGTTTCTTTGCTGCTTGCCAGGAGTTGAAAGAGTCACTGGGACCTCACTGGGCACATGAGGACGGCCCCAGGCATGGAGTTCAGGGCCTCATGCTTGCAAGGCAGCTGCTTTTTATCTACTGAGTCATCCCTCAGCCTAGTCAAGTTTTAAAACATCATTGCTTTTGTCAACCTGATAGGTTAGAAGTAATAGTCTTTGGATAGAATTTATATTTGGGGAGGCCTCCTAAGCAGTGCCTAGGAGATCTGGGAACCTGGCTCCTGGTGGCCCTTGGCTTCCTTGAGTCAGACAGTTCCATGCCAGGGCTCCAGGGCATGAAGAGCTCTCAGGTCCAGGGTCAGGCCCAGGCGTGAAGCCCTGGGTGCTTTAGGATCATGCATCAAACTAGGATCCTTGGTCCGTCCGTCCATCCGTCGTCCGTCCGTCCCTCTGGGCCGGTTGGGAACTACTGCCAAGTCATGAGGAGGTAGTCAGTCACAGCAGCACTTGGGGAATCACGTGGTGCCGCGGATTGAACAAGTGTGCAGAAGCCCTTTGTCAGCCGGTTGAGCTTTCTCTCTGCCCCCTTGTGTTTTTCAGAAGCCTTTCCCCTTTTCTGTGAATTGTTTTTAGAGGCCGGGTGTTGTGAAAGGAAAACGGAAACCTTCTAGCCATTAAAAACTTCCCAGCGGCTTCCTGGGCGGCCAGACGCACGCTGGTGGCTCGTGCGCATCTGCAGAGCACGCAGGGAAGAGTGGGAACCTGATGTACTCGGCGACGGGAACCCCCAGACCCAGTCTCCAGGAGCTCAGTCACCCACCCGCCAGTGGCCGGTCTAGTCGCGGGATCTCAGGAGAGGCTGAGCCGGCAGCGCCCACGCACCCTCCACTAGCATGGCCACGCCATCCCAGTAGTTTTTTTTTTTGAGTCACACCCGCCAATGCTCAGGGTTTGCTCCTGGCTCTGCACTCAGAAATTACTCCTGACGGTGCTCGGGGACTATATGGAATCCCGAGGATCGAACCTGGGTCGACCACGTACAAGGCAAACGCCATACCGCTGTGATATCGCTCTGGCCCCTGAGGTCAGGTTCTTAAATGTACAAGTTATAAATACAGAAGAAAGAGCAACCCCCAAACTTAACAAGGGCCCCTGAAAGCTTTCCTATCAAGACTATCAGGATTCCAGTTCGCCTTCTGCAAGCAGCCCTGGAACATTTGGAAGAAAACGACTGAAATTTGCATATTTGTATCTATTTATTACTTGATGTAATAAAGCTTATTTTCATTTAAAAAAAAAGTTCCCAGCATTTCAACACATTATAAAGCAGAAGGGCTGGGATGTGTCTCACACACACGCCCTTTCATGTTCAAAACCCTGGATCTGGTCCCTGGTCCCAAGCCGCACCTCACCCCCAACGCTGCATGGCGTGATCCTGGTAGCCTTTGCATCACTAGTTGAGGATCATATAGTTAATAGCAAAATTAGGAATAATACAGTTGTGTCAGTGTCTTAGGGCTAAGGATGTATCCAAGATGGTGGAGCACAGGACTGGCAAATGCTGAGACCCTGGCACTGAAGCCCAGCACCGCAGGACCCTGGAGGACAGTTAGACCCAAACACTGCCAGGTCTTCTCGGATTGGGGGTGGTAGTTCACTGCACCATTAAATATTCTGGAGTTTCTATAGTGCATGGCCACATTTGAAGCTTCACAAAGACACCAAAGTCTTTCTAGTAGGAGCACACCAGATGGGACAGAAAATGCAACCTAGAAGCCAACTAAACTCAGTAAGCAAAAAGCATTAACACAGAAGTTCTCAGCCTCCCCAAAAAATCGAGGGCACCTGAAATTTTTGGCAGCTTAGTGTCTGCAGAGCTCAGTTGTGAGGTGGTGAGTCCGGCATAGGCAAGACTGCAGCGGTTGGTGTGTTGGTGTGTGGGTGTGGCTGGGGTCTTTGACAGGTGGGCACTTGGCCTGTCCCTGGCCTAAGCGTGTCTCTGAGTTTTCGTCTAGGAGACTGGGAGACAGGTGTATTCATGGATTATTATGACTAGGTGATCTCTTCTGAGATTTAACTGAACGAATTTTTTTTAAATGAGACAGGAGAGGGGGCAGGGAGCGATAGTCCAGTGAGTGGAGCATTTGCCTTGCACACCAAGGACCCAGGTTCTATCCCTGGTATCCCATATGATCCCGTGAGCACCACCAGGAGTAATTCCTGACTGCACAGCCAGGAGTAAGTCCTGGGGGTCACCGGTGTGACCCAAAAGAGTAAAAAAAGAAAGAAAGAAAGAAAGAAAGAAAGAAAGAAAAAAAAAAAAAGAAAAAGAAAGAAAGAAAGAAAGAAAGAAGAAGAAAGAAGAAAGAAAGAAAGAAGAAAGAAAGAAAGAAAGAAAGAAAGAAAGAAAAGAAAGAAAGAAAGAAAGAAAGAAAGAGAAAGAAAGAAAGAAAGAAAGAAAGAAAGAAAGAAAGAGACAGGAGAGGACTTTTGCTTGGTGGCGACCAAGTCTGAGGCTACGGTTCTTGGTGGCCGAGGTGGGGAAGTCTCACTTTCAGCTCTCTCAGCCTCCCGAGCCTGCTTCATCCAGCCTCCAGCCTTCCTATGACGGTTTGCTCACGGTGCCTGAGCCAGAAAGCTGGAATCAGATTCTGAGAACCATTTCCTGCTGCCCAGAAATGACATGAAAGGCCCAATCTGAGACCCCCTCAAACAAGTGCTGATACCCTAGATTTCTAAAGAAAGTTGATGCAACTTTATTTAGCAATTTAAAAAATTAAAATTATTTTCTGTTATGATTTTTTTCTTAGGTAACAAGGTAATAACAGTGCTAAAGTTTATGTTATAAGAGCACAGAGTTACTGCACATGCTCCCCACCCAAAGTACCTAGGACCCTCCATCACTTCTTTCTGTCACCTGTTACCTGCTTCTTCATTCCCACACCCCACTCTCCACTGGTTGGTAAATCTGAATTTTTGTCATCCAAGATCAAGGTTTAGTTAAAAGAACTTGAAGCAGATCAGTCTTCCAGAAGGGATAAAATGGGCCCTTAATCTGCAATGACAAACCAGCCCCCTCCTCTGAAGGGCAACCGGGGATGTATCCCTCTCATTTCTGTCTGGGTATGGTGAGAGCCAGTCTTTAGGCCAGGCTTCCACCAGCCCAGAGGAGAGACTCCCAGTGGTCCATTCAGAGACTGGGAGCAAAGGGCATGCTGTCCCCTCAGGGCTGTTTGCCTACCCCCTGGAATTCCTCACCAGTTCTGACTTTTCCAAACAGGGTCTAAGGAGACATAGACAGATGGGTGAGGGGCTGGAGTTTCCTGAGCATTTAAGAAGGAACGTAGTAGTGTGTGGGAGCCTACAGCCAGGAAAACCACCCTTAGAACTGAGCAAAAGAGTAGAGTGATAGTAGCAGATAGGGCATTTGCCTTGCATGCAGCTGACCAGGGTTCAATCCTGCATCCCATATGGTCCCTTGAGCACCGCCAGGAGTAATTCCTGAGTAGAACCAGGAGTAATCTCTGGCCATCACTGGGCATGATGCAAAATGCCAAAAAAAAAAAAAAAAAAAAAAGAAACCTAAACAAAACAAAACTGAGCAAAAGACCTTCCCCCCACCTGGGCCCCTGTGTAAGCAGGCCAGGACTGGCCCTCCCTGTGACTGAGAAGACCTCAGACCCTGTTGTGCAGAAGCTTTATTCTCCAGCTGCACAGGCTAGATCCCCTGGACTTCTCTTTCCTCCCTCAGCTTCCACTCCTGTGTCAAATTTGTCAGCTCAACTTTCAAAACACATCTCGGACCCAAGGACTTCTCTGTGGTGACCAGTCCTTGTGAGCACTGGTCTGCTCTGGTCTGGACTGTGTGAGCCTCTTTCCAGCAGTGCCTTTGCTCTTATAGCCAATTTGCACCAGAAATCAGAGACTCTTGGGGGCCAGGCCCCATAGCATTCTACCAAATGCTTCCAGTGACCTCTGGGACCTTTCTGAGTCTGTTCTTGACTCTTCCTACTCTTCCTCTCTGGCCTTCTCCTGCATGATGATCCTTGTCCAGCTCCTGTGTGTGTGGTTAGTCCCTTTCCATTGTGAAGTGGTTGGTCTCTCGGTTTGGCATGTTTCCCCCAGAGAGCCACATGGCCCTCACTTCCACCCTCAGACCTCCTACATACAATAGCATCACCCTGTGCTCTCAGGGCACGACCCCCCCACTCACCCCCTCTCACATAGACTGAGGGACTTTGGACGCCAAGGAACTGAAGTGCTCAGCTGTGTTGTGGGAGGGATTGGGACTATGGGAGGAAAACCACACCAGGAGAGGGAGGACATGCCAACATCATGCAGCCCCTGGCCCTGGGTGGGAGTCATCTTGTTCTTTTTTACCAACGTCGTGAAGACACAGTGCTGAGTGAAATATTACTGGGGGCCTATGTAGTAAGCACCCGCATGTCCCAGGAACTGAGTACTAGGAACTGCATGTCCTGAATGTCCCAGGAACTAAGTATGAGTACTAGGTAACACGATAGACAGGGTCCCTGCCCCTAGAATTTGTAGCCTGGAGAAAAAAGAAAGGAATAAAAAACAGAAGAAGGGGGGGTGATGGCAGGGGAAGGGGGAAAAGGAGGGAAGGGAAGAAAAGGGAAAGGAAGAGAAGTGGAGGGGACGTAGAAGGAGGGACAGGAGGGGAAGGAAAGATCAGAAGGAAACAAAGGAGAAAAGAGGGAAGAAAGGACAGGTAAAAGGAGGAAAGACAAGACAGGAAAGGGGAATGAATTTATTTATTATTATTGGGGCCAACTCCATGGTGCACTGGGACCCCTCCTGCTGCTCAGGGGACCCCCACTGCTCAGGGGACCAGTGGGTGCTGGGGACTGGTCCAGGACTCCTGCAGGCAAAGACCACTGAGCTGTCTCTGGTCCCTTGTGGGCACTTTAGGCAGAGGATCACTTGTCTAATTATTTTTTGGGGGGAGAGGGTGAAAGGGGCTTGGCCACACCAGGCAGTGTTGAGGGCTTTATTTCTAGTTCTGTGCTCAGATATCAATTTTATGTTTTTTTAAATTTTTGTGGCCCACACCCAGTGATGCTCTGGGGTTATTCCCTAGCTCTGCACTCAGGAATTACTCCTGGTTGTGCTCTCTGGGGACTATATGAGATGCTGGGGATCGAACCCAGGCTGGGTGCATGCACGGCAAGTGCTCTGCCCACTGTGCTATCACTCTGGCTCTGCAAGTATCACTTCTTGAGTGTCCATATGTATCTCTTGCATATCCAATAATATGCAAGACCTTAACCCCTGTACTGTCTCTTGGGCCCTACTTTATTCAAACTATAGTTCATAGTGTTAAGAATTCAGGTAAACAAATGACCGTCTGTTCTGCTATTTGATGATTACGTGTCACATTGAATTAAAATAAGAGTTGGTGGATGGAAGAAGAGAACTTTCTGTGGAGATGGCTTCCTATGGCTAATAAGGACTGGCAGGTCAAAACCTTAAGTTCAGGGGCCGGAGCGATAGTACAGTGGGGAGGGTGTTTGCCTTGTATGCAGCTGACCTGGGTTCAATCCCTAGCATCCTATATGGTCCCCTGAGTACCGCTAGGATTAATTCCTGAGTGCAGAGCCAGGAGTAACCCCTGAGCATCGCTGGGTGTGACCCCCAAAAAAAAATCAATATTTATTTATTTTTTTTTACTGGGCTCTTTCAGGGTCAGGGGGGATGCAACTCATTGTTTTTACTGGTTTTGGCATATCGAATACGCGACAGACAGCTTGCCAGGTTCTGCCACATGGGCAAATACATAAATAAAAAAAAATAAAACCTTACGTTCAGGGCTGATGCATTTTCATGCTCTCAGCCAGCCATGAGACACCCAGGTCCTGGAAAAGTTGACCAGTTGTCCTGACATCTGGCTCAGCTTTTTTCCCCTTTTCCCATCTGACAACATTTACCTGAGGAAATATTTTAAAATTTTTATTTGGAAATACCCGATGTTTCCCAATTCCTATCGGTATGTCAGAGATTCCAGGCAGTTTATGTGCACCATACTGTGTGACAGGACGAGTTTTGAGGACCGATAAGTCAGGGCTGCCTAAACAGGGCAGGAGCAGTCTGGGCAAAGGGAAAAACAAACAAACCCAAATCGTGATCACAAAAAGTTGTCTCAGGCAGAGTCAGGAAGATGAGTCTCTCATGAAGTCCCATGGAAACATGGTGATGTCAACATTGAGGGCCTCTGGGGCTCTGGAGCAGAGGCTGACATCACTGCCCCTGGGGGCCGTGAGCTCGGTGAGCTCATACTCCAGGGACGCCTCTTCAGAGCCCCACACCGCAGGAGCCACAAACACTGCCAAGAGGGCCCTGGGGGGGCAGAGCTGCTTTCATCCTCCCTTCAGTTGTTGTTCTTTTCTTCCATGGTCTGCCCTGCTAGGGAGAGAGACAGCAGGAATACCTGCTCTGTGGCGTGGGATGGCGGGAGGGAAACTGGGAGCACTGATGGTGGGAAATGTACGCCGGTGAAGGAATGGCTGTTGGAACATTGTATGACTGAAACCCAGTCATGAACAACTTTGTACCTGTGTACCTCACGGTAATACAGTTAGAAACAAAAATGAAATTATACCATAGTGCCCCTGGCAAGCTGTATTTTCTCCCCTCGGGCCATTTGCTGGACAGGCCCTGTCCACAAGAAACCCATGGCATAGATGGACACCCAGACCTGCCAAATCAGAAAAGCAGTGAAAGAAGCTCTTGAGCCTTGAGGTTGGGTCTGTGGCCATTGAAGTTGGTGTCCATCAAGCATTAGCCCTCTGATCTGAGCCAGCCTATTCAAACACCTTGGGTTGGTTAGTTCTTTTTTTTTAATTCATAAATGGCAAAGAATAGTTTGTGTCTCACTGCAGGGGGATGCTGGTGAGACTCAGGAGAGAGAAAGTCATTTTGTGTTCTTGGAGCCCAGAAGGTATTCATTCAACAGGAGCTGTGATCTTTCCCCCCCTTTTTTATTGAAACACCATGATTTACAAAGGAAAAAGGTTTTCATAATACTGCTGCTAGAAAGTTTCATGCTTCAACACCACTCCCACCACCAGTGTGTTCCCACCACCAAAGACCCTCATTTCCCACTCACCCTAATCCCCATGCCTGCTCCATCAGCTGTCACTGATTGTATTGACCATTAAAGCACATACATGGCAATTTTATTGATGAATCCATTTTCTTCCCTATTCTTGGTTATGGGAGATTGTTGGATGACAGGTTTAGCTAGTCTGGGAGCTTTGCTGTTTTACCCACTCACAGATTTATCTACTTACATGTTCTTAAGCCAATGAGAATCTCTCTTCTATGAGATTTCTCTTCTATGTAAACACTGATAGAGGGTGTGGCAGTTACAGAAGTCACCTTGACTTCTGAATAACTTCTGGCTTATTATATATCTACTAAGACTTCTATGTTTTCTAGATTGGGCACAGTTCCTCTTTGTACCCACTGCACCCAGGGTGGGACAGTTAGAATTTACCAGGAGATTACCATCCTGGCTGCGCTGAGACTATCTTTAAGATCATAGGAAGGATCATACTAGTTTTCCCTCATGTAGGCGAGTGTGACCCTTTCAGCATACGGAGAACAAGATACTCAGAATCACCCTGGTGCGGATAATAAATAAGAAGAACCTTAGGGTACCATCTAAATTACATGAAGCCCATGAAATTAAGATGTATTACTTTATATCAGCCCCTCTCCAGTGTTTTACATTAGAGATAATCTCAGAAGAAGGGATTAGTCCTTGGCATAATCCTTTGCTCCTACCTATAATAGGGTGTGGCACCATCATTCTGCAAGCTGTTTAGGGTTCTTTGTTGACAGGACATTCCCTGTCAACAGATAGGATTACTTTGTTGTACATAAGGGGACTGACTTGAGGCTCCTTTTCCTTTTCCCCTTCTTTTGGGTAGAACTCCTCTCAGATGAGACTCTCTCTTTGGTGGGAGACTTGGGCTCTCTTGTATGGTCTAAGTCCTGACCAGAGCTAGAGTTCTTTCATTGTATTGTATTGTGATGGTAGAACTTTTTTTTTTTTTTTCGGTCACACCCGGCAATGCTCAGGGTTACTCCTGGCTCTACACTCAGGATTTACTCCCAGCGGTGCTTGGGGGACCATATGGGATGCTGGGGAATCGAACCCAGGATGGTCGCTTGCAAGGCAAATGCCTTACCCACTGTGCTATTGCTCCGGCCCCATGTAGTGGTAGAGCTTTTGTACTATTAAAAGCCTTTTTGGAACTGCGCTGGAATCGTGAGTTTTCATCTGTTCCCCCAGTGGCCTCAGAGGTAGAAGAGAACTTCCGTCCTGATACTGTTGGGGACCCCAGCAGTGTCCCGACAAGATACATTCAAAGACATTTCACCACAGATAATAAACACATAAAAAGCTATTCAATTTCACTGATCATTGGAACAATTTAAGTTAAAAGCATAATGAGTATACTACACATTTTTTTCAAATGATAAAAAATAAATAGCAATGAAATAAAGATTTTTGTTCACACACAAAATATAATGAATGCTTTGTGTTTACTTTATTCATAATTAATGCCCTAAATTGGAAATCATTCAAATGACCATAAATGAGTGATTATTTTTAATACTGAGGTATACCTATACCAGGAAAACCACTTAACATAAAAATAGAAGGATTATTGATAGATCAAACAACCTGATAAGTCTCAAGAAAGTTCTGCAGAGTAGATGAAAGCCAGTATCAACACATGATAACCTCTAAATGTATGTATTGCAATACACAATGTGTAAGAGAAGGAAGAAAGAGAGAGAGAGAAAAGAGAAAAGAGATAAAGAATCTGCCATAGAGGTAGGCTGGGGGGGTGGGAGGGAAGTGGGGACATTGGTGGTGGGAGATGGGCACTGGTGGAGGGATGGGTGCTGGAATACTGTATGACTGAAATCCAAACATGAATATCTTTGTAATTGTATATCTCACCGTGGTATTATAAAAATACTAAATAATAATAATAATAATAATAATAATAATAAAAATGCGCTGACCCAGTAGTAAAAAAAAAAAAGGAAAACTAAGTTTCCTTAAAAAAAAAAACCTTCATCAACACTGCTTTATCGACTATGGATAGATTGACAGAGACTGAAACTCACCAGGGGAAATACTGGACCTGAGGGAAGAAATAGAAGAAAGAGAGCTGGTTGATATATACAGAGCTTTTCATCCCAAAAAAGCTGAATACACATTTTTCTCCTGTGCACATGGAACATTCTCCAAGATAGACCATATGCTGAGCCACAAAGTATACCTCAACAAATTAAACAAGATAGAAATTGTGTCAACTATCTTTTCAGATCATGATGCACTGAAAATAGTAGTTAAACATACACATAAGCAGGGAGTCAAACCAAACACCTGGAAACTGAACAGCTCACTGCTGAACAACCAATGGGTCATAGAAGAAATCAAACAGGAAATCCAAAGATTCCTGGAAACAAATGAAAATGAAGACACCAACTATCAGAACTTGTGGGACACAACAAAAAACTGTGTTAAGAGGAAAGTTCATAGCTCTGCAAGCATTCATAAGGAAAGAAGAAAGGGCCCACATAAATAAACCTGACTTCACAGCTGAAAATATTAGAAAAAGACCAACAAAAGGAGCCCAACCCAGGCAGAAAGAAGGAAATAATAAAACATAGGGAGGAAATCAACGAGCTGGAAACCCAAAAACCAATCCAAAAGATTAATTAAACCAAGAGCTGGTTCTTTGAAAAAATGAACAAGATTGACAAACCACTGGCAAGACTTGTAAGGACAGGGAAAGAGAGAACCCAAATAAACAGAATCAGAAATGAAAATGGTGACATCACAACAGAAACCACAGAAATCCAAAAGATCATCAGAGATTACTTTGAGAACATGTTTGCCATGAGACATGAGAACCTAGAAGAAATGGATAAATTCCTGGAGTAAATAACTTCCCATGATTGAAAGAAGAAGACCTCCAATACCTAAATAAGCCTATCACCATCAAGGAAATTGAAACAGTAATTAAAAGTCTGCCCAAACACAAAAGCCCAGGTCCAGATGGGTTCACTAGTGAATTCTACCAAATCTTTAAGGAGCACCTACTGCCTGTCCTGTTCAAGCTCTTCCAGGAAATAGAAGAAACAGAAACACTCCCAAACAGCTTCTATGAGGCACATATCACCCTGATACCCAAAGCAGGCAGAGATAACACAAAGAAAGAAAATTACAGACCAATTTCCTTGATGAACAAAGATTCTAAGATCTTCAACAAAATACTAGCAAACAGAATCCAAAGACTCATCAAAAAGATTATACATCATGACCAAGTAGGATTCATCTCGGGAATGCAAGGATGGTTCAACATTCTCAAGTCAATCATAATACTTCATATCAATAAGAGAAAAATAAAAACCATATGATCATATCAATAGATGCAGAAAAAGCATTTGACAAGATCCAACATCCATTCATGATTAAAACCCTCCAGAAAATGGGAATTGAAGGAACCTTCCTCAATATAGTCAAAGCTATCTACCAAAAGCCCACAGCGAGTATCATTCTCAATGGGGAAAAATTGAAAGCCTTCCCCTTAAGATCAGGGACATGACAAGGTTGCCCTCTCTCACCTCTTTTATTCAATATAGTACTGGAAGTACTTACCATAGCAATCAGAGAAGAAAAAGGACATTAAGGGCATCCAGATAGGCAAGGAAGAAATCAAGCTATCTTTATTTGCAGATGACATGATATTATACCTAGAAAACCCTAAACTTTCGATCCAAAAACTCTTAGAAACAATAGATATTTATAGTAGAGTGGCAGGGGTACAAAATCAATACCCAAATTCGGTGGCTTTCCTATATACAAATAACGAAAGAGAAGAAAGGGATAGTAAGAAAACGATTCCATTCACAATTGTGCCACAGAAAATCAAATACCTAGGAATCAGCTTAACGAAGTCTGTAAAGGACCTATACAAAGAGAACTACAAGACACTGCTTCAAGAAATAAAAGAGGACACGAGGAAATGTAGACACATTCCCTGCTCATGGATGGGAAGAATTAACATTGTCAAGATGGTAATACTCCCTAGAGCTTTGCACAGATTCAATGCAGCCCCTATAAGGATATCCATGACATTCTTCAAAGAAATTGACCAAACACTCCTGAAATTCGTGTGGAATAATAAACCCCCACGGATAGCTAAAGCAATCCTTGGGAAACAGAAGATGGGAGGCATCACCTTTTCCAACCTCAAACGGTACACAAAGCAGTAGTAGTTAAAACAGTGTGGTATTGGAATAGAAACAGACCTGTGACCTATGGATTAGAGTTGAGTATCCTGACACCCACTCTCAAACACATGATCAGTTATTCTTTGATATTGATATTGTGAATAGTGCTGCTGTGAAAATAAAAATGCGGATTGTGTTTCCACTGTGTGTTTTTGGCTTCCCAGGGTATATTCCCAGGAGTGGTATGGCTGGGTCAAAAGGGAGCTCAATTTCTAGTCTTTGGTGGAATGTCCATGTTGTTTTCCCAGAAAGGTTGTACAAGTCGACATTCCCACCAACAATGTATGAGAGTCCACTTTTCCCCATCCACTCCAGCACTTGTTGTTTTTACCCTTTTGGATATGGTCCAGTCTCTGTGGTGTGAGGTGATATCATTGTTGTTTTGATTTGCATCTCTCTGATGATTAGTGATGATGAGCATTTTTTCATATGGCTTTTGGCCATTCGAATTTCTTCCTTGTTAAAGTTTCTGTCATCTCCCCATTTTTTAATGGGGTTGTCAGCCCATCTGATTTTCGATGCCTTGGCAAATGAGACAGTGTCCCTGACTCTGGAACAGTGATGGAGGTCGGAACTCCAGATTCCTTCTCTCACTTGAGTGAGGCGTGATATCCCAAGCATAGCTCTTTCGATTCCCCTTTGGGAGACCCCACCAGCGAATAGCGTTCTTATCCTGCTTTTGTAGGGCCCAGGTCTCTGAGGCGTATGTTAATGGAGGGAGAACAATGGAGTCAAAGAGATGTGCCCAGAGCCAGAGGTTCTTTGTCTTTTTCGCTATTTCTTCGATGTTTTTGAAGGCAATCCATGCCGCTCTCTTCCTCCTGTGCAGTTCAGGTTTTAGGTCGTTCATCATGTTGACTTCTCAACCTAGGTACACATAACTGCTGCATTCAGAGATGTTTGTTCCATTGAGAGTGAATGGGCCCTCTGGAACTAGTTCATTTTTCATAAACATGGTTTTCTTTAGATTCAGCTGTAGACCTATCTTTCCACATTCTCGGTCAAAGTCAGCCAGCATTTGTGCCGCTTGGCTAATGTTTGGTGTTATTAGAACGATGTCATCAGCAAAGCGGGGGATGGTGTAGTTGCCGACCATCTATCTTCACTCCCATTCCTTCCCATTCTAATTGTCGCATTATGTTCTCGAGGGTGGCGCTGAAGAGTTTTGGTGAAATGGTATTACCCTGCCGAATCCCTCTTTTGACATCAATGATCACTTCCTTATAGAATGGTGAGATCCTGGTGGTGAATCTGTAATACAGCTCATAAAGGATCTTGGTGTATTGGATTTGAACACCCTGTTTGGCTAGGGTTTTGATAACCGCTTCAGTCTCCACAGAATCAAATTCTTTCTCTAAATCAATGAACGTGAGACAGAGTGGCATCTTGAACTCCCTACAAACCTCAATGAGCTTGGTTACTGTGTGGATATGGTCGATTGTGCTGAATCCTTTCCGGAAGCCTGCTTGCTCGCATGGTTGTCCTTCATCTAATGTTCTGCCAATCCTGTTCAGGATGACTCAAGTGAACAGCTTGAGCGGATGGGGCGATAGTTGCCGATGTCGTGAATGTCTCCCTTCTTGAACAGTAGAACTGTCCTGCTGGTTTTCCATTGGGAGGGCACCTTTCATTCAGATAGGTAGCGTGTGAAGAGCCGAGCCAGTGTATTGATGAGTACTGATGGCAGATTCTTCAGGTATTCGGGTCTGACTATGTCTGGGCCTGGTGCTGTTCCTTTCTTTACCGATGAAATCGCATGTCAGATTTCAGAAGGGAGAACGTTGGGAACAACATATCCATCTTGCGGAATTTGGTATGTGGGCAGTTGGATGTGGCTATCAAAGAGATCTGAGTAGAAGTCATGGATAATCTTCTTCATTGCCTTTCTGGAAGATGTGATAGATCCATCAGGGCATCAGAGGGCAGTCATCTTGGTCTTATAGTTGGTGAAGTCAGGCTGGTGTTGTGAATGCTTTTCCCGGCTTCTGCTGCATCTTCCAGTATTTCTGCTCTTCTCTCTTTGAGGTTTTCCTTTATCGCTTCTCTGCACTGCTTTGCAAGCTTTGATGTTAGCATTTGGTCGCCTGAGGCTCGTACTTTGCCACGTTGGCGAATGAGCTCGAGAATTTTTGAAGACAGGCGTCCTTTTGTGTCTTTCTCTCTCTCGGCATTCTTCGCACAATCATGGAGGTGCTGAACCAGTCGGTTGTATTCTTCATCGATGTCATCAGTGATGGTGTCTTTTCCATGTTGCTGCAATGTTGCCAAAGAGTTCCCAGTTGGTGGTCATTCTGGGAGTTCTCTTCTTAAACTTTGCAGCCTTTTCTCCCCCATTGCATGAAGTAGAATTTTGCACTAAGGAGATGGTGGTCCAATCCTGTTTGGAATTTTGGGACGACAGCAACATCAGTCAGGCAAAACCTCCCATTGAAGATGATGTGGTCAATTTCATTGTGGAACTGTCCACCAGGAGATTCCCATGTTCAACGTTTCTCTTCAGCCTTCTGGAAGTGTGAGTTCCCATGAATGGTCTTGATGGACATGATGAACTCAGATGGTCTCTCACCTTGTTTGTTCCATTCTAGGCCATTGGTCCCAATGTGGAGTTCTTCAGCCGATCTTCTCGGTCCTATCTTGGCATTAAAATCACCAACTATGATCATCTAGAAGGTGTGATCTTTTTTTATAGAACTCCTCCAGGTTCCATGTAGAATTTCTCAGTTTCGTCTTCCTTGTATGTGGATGTTGGTGTGTAAATAACAAAAGATAGAAATTGCTGGCAGTGGGCCACATCTCTTCAAGTGTAATTGTCCGATATGGTTTGTTAGGCATTCAAATGAATCAGTGTTCATGGCCATGTTCGTGTTGACAAGGACACCAACCCCACCGATGCCTCTTACGTCGCATGTTCCTAGGAAGAGTTCTTCTCCGGTGTCCAAAAACGGCATGATGTGATTGGCGGCTCCTCATCTCAGTCAGACCAATGATGTCATACTTGATCTTTTGCACTTGCACCATCAGGTCCTCAATATATGCTTCCAATGCCAGTGTACGTGCATTGAAAGTACAGACAGTCATTTTAGTCCTTCTTTGTTTTGGCAGCCTAGTTCGGCCCTGAAATTTTATCAGGTACTCCTTGTTTGTCCTTCTTAGTGCTGCTGTATTAAGGGCTCTTTCAGGGTCGGGAAGATACACATTTTTATTACTGGTTTTGGCATATTGAATATGCATTGGACAGCTTGCCAGGCTCTGCCGTGCTGATGGTATATTCTCAGTAGCTTGCAGGGTTCTCTGAGAGGGGTGTGGAAATAAATCGCGTGGCCGCAGAGCGGCTGTGCACAACGGGAAGAACTGGTATCTGCTCTGCCTGGGGTATCTGTGTCTGTGGCTCAAGCATTCCTGGGCTTGAAATACTCTCCTCTGAAGGGCGAGTCTCTGAAGGGCTGGTCCTTGTAGGCTGGAACTGTGAGTTCCCATGAATACTTTGTCGTATTACAATAATACAACATATGTCAATAATATGTAAATAATACCTTGTATTATTTATTCGTTCTGTGTAGTGGGACGAAAGTGACATTGGTCAGGCAAAACCTTGGATTGAAGATGATGTGGTCAATTTCATTGTGGAACTGTGAACATAGCGGCCGCTTGCTGTGATAGGCTGGTCTGCTGGGTGGAGTTCTGACGAGAGAGAAGTCCAAATGTGGAAAACGGAGGCCCTCATGGAGTGGGGGGGTCGTCTGGCTTGTTGCGAGGCTCTGCTGGGGTGGTGGGCCAGGGCTAGAACCCACCATCCCTCCCGGGCGCCTCGTGAGCGGCTGGTCACAGGGAGAGCCAGTAGCAGCTCTGCCCCCATGTCTGCGAAGTCTCTTGCTTACTGCATAATAATGTATGATATGATTGAAACATATTATTATTAGTATTACTTTTTTGTAGGGGGCCTTGGGGTCATACAGATATTTAGGGACTGTCCTGACTTTGTGCTTTGGGGTGGTCATTTCCTGGCTGCTCATCATTTGGAGCTGGGGACCAAGGCTGGGCCTTCTACATGCAAAGCATGCACTCAGTCAACTGAGCTCTGTATCTGACTTTGCAATATAGTAGTATTTAACCTTGAAATAATACCCAACGTAGCCCTCTGCTAATATATAAAAACTCAGGCCAGTTCTGTTTAACTAGTTTCCCTACTGGTTCATTTTAAAAAAAATCTTCACTCCCACTTTCCTAGCTTAGTCTTAAGCTTTCCTTTACATTTCCCTACTTTAAAATTTGCTGTCACTGCTCACTTTGCTACCTGCTCTTCACTGAATTTCCTATTGACGAAAGTTTCCCTGTTAGTGTCACCTGCTTTCTTAAAACCTCCAATGAATTACTTGTTCATTGTGTATGTGAAAACTCAAGCACCCATCAGGATGGCTTTAAATTCTGATTTTCTGTTTGCCTTTGGGGAACACCTGGTGGTTCTCAGGGCTTACTCCTGACTCTGAGCTCAGGGATCACTTCTAGAGGGGTTGGGGGACCATATACCACGATGGGATCCAACCCTGGTTGACCACATGCAAGGTAAGTGCCCTGCCTCTGTACTATAGCTATAGGCCTGATTGTACAGTCTGATCTAGGAGTTTATGACATACAAATGCCTGGGTGAAATGCTGGGTATTTGAAAAAAAAGACTGTATGTTTTTATAGAATTTGAATTAATTGGTTGTTGGGCTAGTGGAGCCTTAGACTAAAGTACTAATTTCATTGTTCTGCATTCCCCATCCCTTACAGCTACTTCTCTATGTACCAGTGCCAAGTTCCCGCTGGCTTCTAGGCGCTCCTCACACCTTTTAGTAACACCTTTTAAGAAGGTTCAGGATCAGTCTTTCTATGAATCCTTCACAGCCAGGAGCGATTCCCTAGCTCTTCTCTGATCCTGTACACTAACGTGTGTTCTTGCCTCTCCATTTTGGGCATTGTCTCGCTTTTTCCGCTTGATAGTACGTAAGATCCCCTGCCTGCAAAATATTTTGCACTTTGCCACAAGGTTCTTACAGTGAATTTGCAGGATCACGTTTGCACATAATATTCGGAGGGTTCCAAACCAGTCATCTGCTTACTTGAACAGCACTGTCTATGCATTCCCTTAACGGGTCCTAGTTTACAGAGAGAGGGGCTTCATTCATTCATTCATTCATTCATTCATTCATTCATTCATTCATTCATTCATTCATTCGTCCGTCCATTCCTTCATTCCTTCATTCATTCATTCATTCATTCATTTATTTATCCATTCATTCATTTATTTTAATTTATTTATTTACTTATTTATTTGCTTTTTTTGGGTCACATCCGACAATGTTCAGGGGTTTCTCCTGGTTCTGCACTCAGGAATTGCCCCCTGGCGGTGCTCCGGGGACCATATGGGCTTTGAGCTCGTTTTTTCGCATCTTTCGCTCTGCGAGGCCAGGGTCTCCCTCTGGAACTACAAATCCCTGCGGGCATTGCGAGGGACGTCGTGACGAGTGACGCAAGGGGCGTGTCCAGGGCGAGGGAGGGGTCGTCCTGCGGGTAGCTGCTGGAGGCTGGGGTGGCTGGGATCCTGGACTGGGAGAGTGATCGGCAGGGATCGGAAGGTGAACCGCGCCGGAGGACGGGAGCCCTGCCCGGCGCCCCCAGTCTATGGATCGGGGAAAGATGGCGGAGGCAGAAAGCCTGGAGACAGCTGCGGAACACGAGCGGATCCTGCGGGAGATCGAGAGCACCGACACGGCCTGCATTGGGCCCACGCTCAGGTATCCCGGGTACCGGGGCCACGGCCGGGCGGGCACGGGCGGGGACCGCGGGGTGGGTGTCTCCGGGGGGCCAGTGGCCCGCAGGGTCAGCGCCGACCCCTTCCCGTCGGAATTGGCGAGGAGCGACGGCCACCCTGGCGGGCGGGCAGGGCTTTCTCTGCTGCCCCCGACGTGCAGGGTCCCCTGCGCCCGCCGCCCGCAGCTCGGTTACTCCCCGGCGCCTCCTGCCTCCCCTCGGGGCCGAAGCTGCCTCATTCTCTCCCCGAGGCTCGCTCCGCGCCTGACAGATGGTGGCTCAGAGCACATCTGCACCCCCAGCACCCACCGGGGACACCAGCCTTCTCCCGCAGACCCCCCTGCAAACTGCGCCCTGAGCGTCGGACAGAGTAGAATTGCGCCGCGTGGTCTGATGCTTGCAAACTTTCTGCTCTCGCTGCCTCCATAATATCACAGTCACTTCTCAGAAACAAGTTCCTGAAAATCCTAGGCCTGCAAGGAAGTTTCTCTCAGTCTGCGCTCCTCTTTTTCTTCAGGGGGTGTTTCCTTGAACCCTGCCCCTAAAGGTACAGCCTCAAAGTCTTTGAGAAAAAGATATTCCAAGCCCACCCAGACTTGGCTTTGGTCAGGCACCAGCATTTTATTGGGCGGTGTCGCAACAAACCCCTACCCACCTGGTGTGCCCAACGAAACTTAGGTACCACTTGCTCTGTGTAAGCAAAACATAGAATGAAGCAATTCCCAGATGTGGGTTATTCGAGTCTTCAGACTGTCCTATCAGGTAAGTGCTGTTACCCACCTCTCAGAGATGGGGCACAGATAGGTGAAGAGATTTGCCCAAAATCACAGAAAAAAAAAGATGTGTGTATGGGGGTGGGGTTGGGTGGGTGTGGGTGGGCGGAGTCGATTCCTGTTCAGTGATCCTGGAGTGTGTGTTCTTTGGGGGAGGCAGGGTGGGCCACACCCGGCAGTGCTTAGAGGTTACTCCTGACTCCGTGCTCAGAGGTGTTACTGGTTGTGCTAGACGGACGGACAGGAGATGGGCCCAGCCTATGTGGTTCCTGGGGTCCAACCTGACCAGACGGTGTGGATGGCAAGAGACTTAACCCCTGTGCTGCCTCTCTTGCCCCGGTAGGTATCCTTAGCTTCTGTTGTTCGGCTCAACTAGGCTTACTTTCTTCCAGTACTTTCCTCTTACTTATCCAGTCAGTTTTGAACCTGTTTCTTTCCCTTCAGTTCGCTAGTGCCCTGCCCTGTACACAGAGCTTGCACTATACAAAAACCAACACATCTTCCTCCTTCCTGAGGTTAACTTCACGTCCCCATACAGGCAATCCATAGATGATTATCTTACCTACCTTGTGCAGTCTCGGGCCAGGAGCCCCTCCCTTCAAAAAAAGGTATTACTCATTGCCTGTTTATTCATGGGGAGAGTTGCCCCATGAAAGCGTGTGTGTGAAGGAGAGGCGGGCCACAGTCTTGGTTCCTCATTGCTGCCCGGCTTCCCTCCCCAGGCGCAGTTAGCAAGTGCCATCCTAGGACAGGACTGCTGGCTGTACTTGCCAAAACTCTGGCCTTGGGTTCCTTGTTGCTTAGGACTGAGATCATCATGTTTCTCTTTTCCTGTTTTCAGGAGCTCTTAAGGGTGAATGATCCTCATCATATTATCTTTTGGAAAAGTAAAGACTACTTATGAGTAGTCAAAGTGCATGAATAATAGTTACTAATATTTGGGCTTTTGAAAGCAAAATGGGTCTTGAGTCTCCGAGGGTGCAGTTTCAGTATTCTCCTAAAGTGCATGAATAAGAGTTACTAATATTTGGGCTTTTGAAAGCAAAATGCTTCTTGAGTCTCCGAGGATGCAGTTTCAGTATTCTCCTAAGAAATTGGCCGCTGAACTGCAGTTGGCCGTCAACCGAACTTCCGCTGGAGCTGTCAGGATTACCAGCGTGTTTCGGAAGGATTCTTTAACAGAGTGCTTTGGTGTTGTCACTCAGTTGATTCTGGTTTCATTCACTTACTGTCATTCTTGGTGTATATGAGAAATGACTTTAGTTTAAGGAAGTTTGTTGTGATTTTTTTCACGTCTACAGAATTTATTCTACATTGTGTAGCCAGATTGCAGAGGCAGCTTCTTTGACTTCTCCGTGCGCAGGAATTCAGTTGTATATAAAATTGAACCTGCTCAAAAGCTGAGGAAGACTAGAAAGGATAGGTCCATATCCTGGTGCATTGTCATACAGTACAAACAATGGTGCAGCTACCAGCTTGTAATTCTTAGAAACTGCAAGCAAGGCTTTCTCTTGAAGCTGGACCAAAAACAACTTCTTATGTTCCTTAGGTTTTGTAATATGTGCAGGAATATATGGATACTGAGGAGGCTCAAAAATTTGGTCTCCACCAGTTACCAATGCAGTCACCAATGATCCAGTCCTGTAGGACTCCATCCTGACGACCCAAAATCTCTGTCATTAAGTGTTTTAATGCTTCAACTTCATCATCTCCTGGGTTGAGTTCACCACCAGGTAGTTTGAAGAGTGTGTTCCCAACTGTAGTAGTAACACATGAGGTAGCCGGTGCTCATGTACAATCAGGGACCCCTTCTACAGTCCTCCTCATCCCAATTTTATCAAATTCTCTCTCATGCGCTGAAATCTTGCTGCAACAGAACTGTCCTTCTCAGAGGGGCTCTTTTGTTCCAAAAGTGTAAATGGTAAGAGGATACAGGTTGATAGTGCGTTCCAGGGTGAGGGGCTTGGTCTACTGGATGTACTTGTTGCAAAACTGTGTGACACTCCCCGGCCGGTCTGTGAGCGATTGGGTGGCACCACGGACATGCTGGCAAGCTCGGGCACCGGCGGCGAACGGAAAGGAAGCGGCAGGGAAACTTTCCCCCTTGTGCTAAGCAGCGGTTCTCGGCGTCCCACTCAGCAGCCAACGCCCACCATTAATAGGAGAGCACAAGCACTGTTGTGATTTATTATGGCACTATTTATTATGTCACTCATACTGAATGGTATGTGTTTTAGAATTAGCTAAGTTTTGACCTGTAATTTTCTGATATCTCACTAAGGATGCAGTAACCCTCTCACCCTCCCTTATCCTTGGAGATTAGGTTCAAAGACCCCCTCCCAGTAGATGCCTGAAACTTGGGATAGTACTGAACCTTGCATTTATATATGTATATATGTATACACATATCACACACATATCTTTTTTCTATATATACATCCCTTTGACAAAGTTTCATTTATAAATTAACTGCAGTAAGAGATTAGTAACAATAAATAATGCTAAAATAAGTTATAATAATATACTTCAGTAAAAGTTCCATGGACGTGTTCTCAGAAAAACTTTTTTAAAATTAATTTTTTATTTGAGGTATCACAGTTTATAATGCTACTGAAGCTCTTGGAATAACAATGTATGTAATATTTTTGGATGTTGAGTCCTTTCAGGTAACAGGGACCTGGTGAAGTCAAAACAAGGATGAGGAGGAACACTATTCATAAATTATGGTTAAAATATAGGTTGTCGTCCATTCTCCCTGAATGTTATCACTAACCTCACTGACTTCATTGCTGTCACTAAGTTCTTCTCCACTGTAAAGTGGCATTTGTAGGAATAGATGGTGAGGGGAATGGATGATGGGAAAAAATAAAGGTTTGAGAATATCTCCATTATTTTACCAGTTCTAAGCTGCTTTTCCTGACTTCCTTGTATCATTATTAGAGACTTTACATTTTTGGACATTTTGATCTTTGGCAAATTGTCATAAATCTTACTGTTAGATTGAAGAGTCACTTGCTAGAGTGCCCTGTAATAAAATAGCAGCTGCTGACTTTGTCTTTAGCTTGTCTCTGTCTGTATTCAAATGGGGTGATCTCACCTTTTTTCCTTAGTCCATCCAGAGACAGCAGCATGAATAGACTTGATATTTCAGATCCCATGTCTTACCAGGATACCTGTCCATCATCATTATCTCATCTTTCCAACCCATTCATTAAACAGGTTAGATTAAAGTAGCTAAGGTTCTCTTCCTTACTGTCCACACCTGTAAATCTCAAAGCTCTGCTATTCCTCTTCATAATATTTCTTATTATTTATTTTTTGAGAAGTAGCACTTTTTAGGCCAGTCTTTAGATTCTATAACTAGTTTTTTTTTAAACTTTGGAACTGTCCATGGCAGTGCTCAGGGCTCTTTTTTTTTTTTTTTTGGTCACACCCGGCGATGCTCAGGGGTTTCTCCCTGGCTCTGCACTCAGGAATTACTCCCTTGCAGTGCTCGGGGGACCGTATGGGATGCCAGGGATCGAACCCAGGCCGGCACAGGCTGGCCGCATGGAAGGCAAACGCCCTACCCGCTGGGCTATCACTCCGGCCCCATCAGGGCTTACTCTTGACTCTGTGCTCAGGCATCTTTCTTGGAGGTGCTCTGTGTGTGTGTGTGGGGGGGCATGTGGGGGGCAACATCTTGTGCTGTGCCAGGGTTTGAACCAGGCTTGCAATATGCAAGGTAAACACCTGAACCCCTGCACTGGTTGTGCCTTACATGTCCAGAGCACCAGATTCTTAGCTATCTCTGAGATAGAGTCTATAACCAAAGAAGAAATGAAGACATAAAGTGATAGTATAGTGATAAGCAGATAAAATATTACTTTGCCCATGCCTGTAATCCCTGCTCTTCTCGAACACCCATTTAGCTGCATTGTTTAATCACTTCTCTGCCAGCTGTTCCTTATGTGTCATTACTTGCTTTCTCTGCTAAGATCCCAAATTTTTCTTTTAGTCTGTTTTTTTTCCTTTTGGTTTGAGGTGACATAGTACCTCTGCTTTTTCATTATATCACTGTCTTCTGTAGTTTGCTCTTATATGGCACACACAGTGGTAGTCAGTTTCCATATATCTAAGGGTATGCCTCTCCTTTTTCATTAATTCTGAAAAGACCCAAGCGGGAACCACGCATACAGAGGCACTTACCTAGCAAATTCTTTTGGGAAAGCAGCTGTCTCTTTTTTCTGTCTTTGTCTTAAGAATTATTTTGTTAGCTTTTGGAAGTTTTAATGTTGTGGATAAAGAAAGAGGCCTATAAAATGATAATTCTTTTGCTTTTTACAAGGATAGTCATTCCAGCTTTGTGGTATTATTATGAAAATACTGGAAAGGTCACTTGTAAAGAATAGTTTCATATTTTCATTTTTCAAATCTTCCTCTATATGTCTTGTCATTTCATTTCTTTTCAGTCTGTAGAAATCATTTCTTCAATTGGCTCTCTGGGTACTAGTAATTAATATTCAGCTTTTATTACTATTTCAGATTTAGTTTTTAAACTATTGCCTACAAATAATTCATGTACCTATCACTTATACCTTTAAAGCATAAAGCTCATTGATTTTTCACATTATTTACAAAGTTGGGCAGCAATCACCCTTACCTAATTTTTCCACATTTCCATCATCCCCAAAGAACTCCTATATCTATTAGCAGCCGTTTCTTCATTTAGCTGCCCTTCCCTCCCAGGAAATCACTTTATGCATATTTTCTTCTTTTTTTTTTTTTTTGCTTTTTTTTGGGTCACACCCGAGGATGCTCAGGGGTTACTCCTGGCTCTGTACTCAGGAATTACTCCTGGTGGCGCTCGGGGACCATATGGGATGCCGGGATTGAACCTGGGCGGCACAGGTCGGCCGCAATGCAATGCAAGCGCCTACCCGCTAGACTATCGCTCTGGCCCCGCATATTTTCTTTTTTTTGTGGGGTTTTGGGTTCAACCCAGGGCCTCAAGCTAGACCAGCGCTCTGCCACTGAGATGTCCTCTGTCGGGGAACACCTCCGGGGTCCCCCGACAGTGTCAGGGCTGAAGTTCTCTTCTTCCTCCGAGGACGCCGGAGAACAGATGAAAACTCATGAGTCCGGTGCAGTTCCAAAAATGGCTTTTAATAGTACAAAAGCTCTTCCACAGCAATCCAATATAATGAACAAACTCTAGCTCTGGTCAGAACTTAGACTATACAAAAGAGCCTAAGTCTCCCACCAAAGAGAGAGAGATCTCACCTGAGCTGAGTCCTACCCAGAAGGAGGAGCAAAAGGCCAAAGAGCAAAAGGCCAAAAGCCAAAAGCCAAAAGCCACAGGAGCCAAAAAGTTGAAGGCTGAGGAACCAAAAGGCAAAAGGTGAGGGGGCCTCAAGTCAGCCCCTATATACACCAAAGTAATCCAACCGGGAGGGGCATGTCAACAAAGAATTCTAAACAGAGTGTAGTGCCACACCTTATTGCAGGTATAAACAAAGGTTATGCCAAGGACTAAGGAGATTATCTCTTATGTAAAACACTGGAGAGAGAGAGGGCTGATATAAAGTAATACATCTTAACTTCATGAGCTTCATGTAATCTAGATGGTACCCACAAGGTCCTTCTTATTATTATCTGCACCAGGGTGATTCTGAGTATCTTGTTCTTGTGTACTGAAAGGGTCACACTCGCCTGCTTAGAGCAAACTAGTATGATCCTTCCTATAGTCTTCCTATAGTCTCAGGTAGCCAGGGTGGTAGTCTCCTGGTAAATTCTAACTGTCCCACGCTGAGTGCAGTGGGTATAAAGAGGAGCTGTGCCCAATCTAGAAAACATAGAAGTCTTAGTAGATGTATAAGTCAGAAGTTATTCAATCAAGGTGACTTCTGTAACTGCCACACCCTCTAGCAGTGTTTACATAGAAGAGAAGTCTCATTAGAATGAACCTTGACTTAAGTAGATTAAGCTGGGAGTGGGCAAAACAACAAAACTCCCAGAATAGCTAAACCTGTCCTCCAACAGTCCTCAACACTCTTTCTGTCTCTGTTTATGATTTTATGTAGCCTGTGCTCTCATGTAAATCACACATGCATGTTTTCTGATGACATATCAGGGTTTACAAGGTTTATCCTTGTGGAAACTTGTCTTGGCACTTCAATTTTGAATCGCTTTAGCTATTTATAGAATCCCATTTGTATGTATTTGTATCATATTTTATTCATTCTTTATGGACATTTGGAGTGTTTCATTTTGTGACTTATGAATAGTACTGCTATGGACATTTGTATCCAATTTTGTGTATGTGTGTATTCTCTTTTTTGTTTGTTTTGGAGGAGGGGGCCTTCCAAGCAGTAGATTTGGGTGGTGGCTCCTGGTGCCCCTTTGACAGCTGGACTGGACTGTTCCTTGCTAGTGCCCTGCATTGTGGCATTGTTCAGGCCTTGCAGTGCTGGGATTTGTCCAGTGCCACACCTGGCAGTGCTTGAGGCCCTCCAGGGCTGTACTAACAGTGTCATCAGGGCTTGTGGTACTGGGGATCAAACTGGGATCCCTTTGTATGCAAGGCATGTGCCCCGAGCTATCTCCCTGGCTATGTAGTTTCTTTTTTGGGGACTAAGGGTGTTTGGGTTACATCTGGCTGTGTTCAGGGCTTATTCCTGGCTCTGTTTTCAGACTCCTAGTAGTGCTGTGGGACCATATGTGGTGCTGGGGATTGAACCTCATTTGCCAAGCACCCTACTGACTCTACTACCTCTCTCTGACCCCGTGGTTGTATGTGTGTGTGTGTGTGTGTGTGTGTGTGTGTGTGCGTGGGTGCGGTATTGAACACTGTCTCCCCCAATGTGTGGACTTTTGGGCCTTGCAGTTTAGTATCTTTCCAACATTCTGAGGAACCTGCAGATTGTTTCCTGTACCCTTTGCATTCTTAGCAGCAGTGTCTAAGGATTCTAGTTTTTGCGCTATCCTTGTTAGTTGTTGACTGTTTTTCTGTTTTAGCCATCTATGTGTAAAGTTGCATACCATTTGCACTCCTTAATGACTAGTCTTTACATGTGCTTATTGGTTATTAGATTATATTTTTGGGGACAATGGTGATTTGGGTCATACCTAATGTTGCTCATGGCCTATTCCTGGCTCTTTGTTCAGGAGTGACCGTGGGCAATGCTCTATCTGGTGCCAGGCATTGAACCAGACTGAAGTATTGCAAGACAAGTGCCTTAACTCCTTGCCCTACCTCTCTGGGCAGTTGTTTTTCACTCCAAGGAAGGAAGATGCTCATATCCATTGCTCACGTTTTCTTTTATTTTTGTTTCCCTCTTCCCTTTGTTGTTGTTGTGATGATAGGGCTGCACACTTGGTCACAGTGCTGTGTTTGTGTAGCCTGCCAGAGATCAGCCACATGAGTGGACCGGTGGCCTAGTAGCTGCTGTGGTGTTGGAGCAGTTCATACCAGATCTTTGTCTTATACATTTTGTTAAGAAACAGTGATCAGCATAGAAACCATTTTCTATCTTTCTGTTCTTTAAATTTCATTTTTCTGTTTTGTAAAGCTGGCTCTAACAGAGAACACATTGGGAGATAGTTTCAAAAGCTGTTTTGTTCAATGTCATTTGATAATCAAATGTGGGGACCTAGCTTTCTCACTGCTTCATGGCTCTTTCCTCCCTCTTTGCCCTCTCCCATTAAGGAAATCAGTTATTGATTTATGACTGGACTTCTCTTAATATGTTTTTTTATGGGCCACTTGCTAACCAGGTGAGCCAGTTTCTTTTCTTTGTATGTAATGGGAATAATGCCACCTACATTGTTGGAATAGTATACAAAATTAGTAGATAAAGCATTTTCCAAGAACCTATGAGTTAGTATTCACACACTAATGTGAGCCTGCTTTTGCTCTTTTTCCTTGAGTTTGCTTGTGGGCTTATTTTAGATATTCTAGTTTTAGAGTTGTTTAGTGATTTTTTTTTTTTTTTTGGGTCACACCTGGCAGTGCTCAGGGGTTACTCCTGGCTCGCACTCAGGAATTACTCCTTACAGTGCTTGGGGGACCATATGGAATTCTGGGGTAGAACCTGGCCGTCCGTGTGTAAGTATAGCACCCTACCCACTGTGCTATCACTCTGGCCCCTGATTTTTTTTTTTTTTTTGTATTTGCACTCAAACTTGAAGGTGATAACGCTTATCCATAATGGATGGAATACCTACTTGAACTATGTTAATTTAGATGAGGAACCACCTTTGAGGGAAGAGATGTTTTTTTTTCCTTTTTTGGGTCACTCGTTAATGCTCAGTGGTTACTCCTGGCTTTCCACTCAGTAATTACTCCTGGTGGTGCTCAGGGGACCATATGGGATGCCAAGAATTGAACCCCTGGCTGACCGTGTGCAAGGCAAACACCCAACACGCTATGCTATCGCTCTGGCCCCAATACAAGAGATTGTTGTGGCATGTAGTAAGAATCACTTGTATCACTTGTATCACTTGTCTTCCCGTTGTTCATCGATTTGCTTGAGTGGGCACCAGTAACATCTCCATATATCCTGTCACATGCTAGTGTAGCCCAAGGGCAACTGCTGGCTCCAGGAACATGAAGAGCTGAAGAGCCTGAAACAATTCCTTTTAGGTCGTGTGAATAAGGTCTATAATTGTTACTGGTTTTTGGCATACAAATACGACACAGGTAGCTTGCCAGGCTCTGCTGTGTGTGTGGGATACTCTTGTAGTAGCCTCTCATCTCGTGCATGTATTGATGAAATGGGGAAAGATCAGCTTTTCTGCTGGGTGGAGCTCTAATGAGCTGTGGGGTCCGGATGTTGAAAATGGCGGTCCTCATGGTGTGGGGCTCCTCTGGCTTCTTGCAAGGCTATGCTGGGATGGTGGGCCAGGGTTAGAACCAGCTTTCCCTCCTAGGTGCCTCACGATCAGCTGGGCACAGGGAGAGCCAGTAGCAGCTCTACCCTGTGTCTCTGAGTAGTAAGAATATATTTTAAAATCTAGGAATCAAGCTTCCATTTGACACAGGTATTCTACTTCTTGGCATCTAAGCCAGGCCCCACCCGCCTCCCAATCTATTCAGAAAAGACATTTATACTCCCCTTCATTGTAGCACTATCCACAAGTGCCCAAATCTGGAAACAGCCCAAGTGTCCAAGAACAGATGACTGGATGAAGAAACTGTGGTACGCATGTACATTGGAATACTCCTTGGCCATAAGAGAAGATGAAGTCGTGCAAACAGTTTGTTGCTATGTGGATGGATCTGGAGAGTGTCATTCGCCAGAGGGAGAGGGATAGACACAAAAGGATCTCTTTCATATACGGATATAAGGAAGCAAAGTAGAAGAATGGCAAATGCCCAAAAATGACGGAAACTCAGGTCTTCAGTAGGAAGCTTGTGGGCAGGGGTATTAGTATGTGGGGACATTGGCACAGTATAGCAGGACGTGGGTCACTCTGGGGGGGAAGAAGTGGTGCTGGATTGTGTTATGTATGGAAACATGTCGTTCACAGTATTGTAAATCACAGTGAAAAAAAAAAAAAGAAAAAATTTATTTTGAAACTCGAGCCAGAATGATAGAATAGTTATAGAGTTAAAGAAAGAATAATCAAAGAAGGTTCCATAGGCACTTGGCCTAAGTAACTGGGTGAATGATGGGTGAATTTGCTGATACTTGAATAAGAAGAGAGAAGTTCGGTTCTCTCTCTCTCTCTCTCTCTCTCTCTTCCTTCCTTCCTTCCTTCCTTGCTCCCTCCTTCCCTTCCTTCCTCCCTTCCTTCCCTCCCTCCCTCCCTTCCTTCCTTCCTTCCTTTCTTGCTCCCTCCTTCCCTTCCTTCCTTCTTCCCTTCCTTCCTTCCTTCCTTCCTTCCTTCCTTCCCTTCCTTCCTCCTTCCTTCCTTCCTTCCTCCTTCCTTCCTTCCTTCCTTCCTTTCCTTTCTTCCTTCCTTCCTTCCTTCCTTCCTTCTTCCTTCTCCTTCCTTCCTTCCTTCCTTTCCTTCCTTCCTTCCTTCCTTCCTTCCTTCCTTCCTTTCCTTTCTTCCTTCCTTCCTTCCCTTCCTTCCTTTCCTTCCTTCCTTCTTCCTTCCTTCCTTCCTTCCTTCCTTCCTTCCTTCCTTCCTTCCTTCCTTCCTTCCTTCTTCCTTCCTTCTTCTTCCTTCCTTCCTTCCTTCCTTCCTTCCTTCCCTTCCTTCCCCTTCCTTCCTTCCTTCCTTCCTTCCTTCCTTCCTTCCTTCCTTCCTTCCTTCCTTCCTTTCTTTCCTCCTTTTCTGCAGTGGAGCTATGGCTACTCCAGGTGGGGGCCGGGGGTTGTGTGCCTAATGAGGGTCACTCCTGATGGTGCAGGGCATGGAAGCCAGCACCTTGTTTCCACCACTTTGAACCCTATCTTTGTCCCCTATATATAATTTCTGATAGTCTTCCCCATTAGAATGTGTTTCTTTTGTTGACTGTTGTATCCCTGGAAGCTAAAAGAGTGCCTGGAATACAGTTGGTGCTCATTACATACTTATTGGATGAATATAAGAGATATCAAGAACTATTAATTATCTGAGGGTTGATGAACTGATTTGCAGATTAGATGTTTGAAAAAAAATTGTCTAGTCTTGCTGAAAATCTTGAAAACCAATACACACTGGTGTGCTTTTTTTTAGAAATACATTAATGTTGCCTTCTTTCTCTTCATTACTCAAAAGTATAATCTGAAGTAATTGGTTGAGAGCTTTACCATTTAGTGTACAATTTTCAAGTTTGAAAATTTGTGTAATAATTCAAATGACTGGCATGATGAAATCTAAGGTGCATGTTACGTAAATGAACCTTAACAGAATTTGGTAAAAAATTAAAATGGGGACCGGAGGCGATAGCACAGCGGGTAGGGCATTTGCTTTGTGCATGACCGATCCAGGTTCGATCCCCAGCATCCCATATGGTCCCCTGTCACCACCAGGAGTAATTCCTGAGCAAACCGCCAGGAGTAACCCGTGAGCATCGCGGGTGTGACCCAAAAAAGAAAAAAAAAAATTTTTAAATGATACTTTGGAAGGGGTAGTTAGTTTCAGATAACTTTAGGTAACTTTCATTGCAATATGCATCAGGAGGACTGTTTTCATGTGTTGATATAGGTTTTAATTTTAATAACTTCATTGAATTGGCAAGCAGATTGGAAAACTGAAGAACCATGACGAAAAGCCTTTTTGTAGTCGATAAGACAGTACTGATTTGGTTCAGTCAACAGTGGGTTTTATGTCTGGTTTAATTTCAGCTAAATAAACAAAATTTTTCACTGAAGCCCTTCCAGTGGAAAGTTTTCCTGATATATTATCTGATCAGTTAGCGTCAGACCACAGGGAAGACAGAGAGGAATTAGATGGGTGTGTAGCACTCTGCAGTCATTCCTGAATATCGAGGGCTTGTTTATCATCGGGTCAAATATACAATGCAGTGATTCTGGTCTTATGGAAAACTGACCTTTCATACTTTTTGGAAGCCAAAAAGGTATGAGTAAATTATTTTAACTTGTCTCTGGGTTTGAAATATTTTACTTGAAAACTATGAAGAAAAGAGTATGAACCTTGGGCTGGAGCAATAGCCCAGCAGGTAGGGCGTTGCCTTGCATGAGGCCGGCCCATGCCGGCCCGGGTTCGATCCCTGGCATCCCATATGGTCCCCGAGCACCGCCAGGAGTAATTCCTGAGTGCAGAGCCAGGAGAAACCCCTGAGCATTGCGCGTGGTGACCCAAAAAAAAAAAAAAAAAAGAGTATGAACCTTGAGCCATTTTTTTCCTCTCATTTTTTCCCCATTGGTTGAGGCACCTGCCCTCGTTTTATTAGCTTATTATTTCATGTACTTTTTGTGTAATATAAGGCCTTGTGATTTTATTTGCACTCCCTTCACAAGCAGTGTACTATAAACATAAAATTCTGTAGCTTAGTTATCAATGTAATTTGGTGATCTCTCTATATCAGAATGCAGAAATTGTCCTTATTTACTTTATATTAAAGCTACATAGTGTTCTATTTTGTGAATATATTCCAGTTTATTCAGTCAGTTTCTTATTTCTATAAACTCTGGTTACTTTATTTTTTTTTTCCTAGGCAAAAGTAATGTAGCTGCAAATAACTTGAAATATTGTCATTTCTTGGTCCAGGGAGATACAGTTCAGGGGGAAAGAGAGTAACATGTGTGAGGCCCTGAGTTTCATCTCTGGTATCACATGGTCCACTAAGCTACGCACTTAGCTGGTTGTGGTCTTGGTCCCTACCTATGGTACCACCAGCCCCAAGGTGAGCAGTGTGAGAACTAGGGACCCTGAGCTCTATTGGGTGAGGTACTCATTCTATTACTTAAAATAAGTGAATGGAAACATGCATTTAAACTATTTTTTAAATTGTAATTTTTGGGATGCATTTCCTATTGTGTCTGTAGGATTGAGTCCCTGCAGTGTGGCTGCTGGGTAGACGTCAGTGCTTTGGAGTGACCGCCACCTTGTCCTCCAGCAGTGTATGAAACTGGTCATTTATTTCTTGGCAAGTTTTTCAGAAAAGAGCATTTGACTTCTGGGTTCCTGTCAGCATCATAAGTTATAGGTATTGATATTTCAATGTGGTTTTCATGTGTTTCAGTGTATTTCCAATCTATTTTAATGATTTTTCTTAGGAGGTGAAAGAGAGGGAGGGAGAGAGAAAAGAGCGAGTGAATGAGTAGAGAGAGAGAGAGAGAGAGAGAGAGAGAGGGAGAGAGAGCAAGCGAGCACAAAAACAGGATAGTATTAAAGAAACTTTATCTAGTAGGGGCTGTGATCATGGATAATTTGAAATCACTGGGTTTTTTTTTGGGTAAGCATTGGCATTAATAAATGATGCTTCTTTCTATACAAATAAAATTCATAGTAAATCAGAGGTTATTATCATTTTAATAAATTCTTTATTTGAAAATGTTATGATCAGGGATATGGCTCAGTGGTCAAGTGCCTGCCTTGCATATCTGAGGCCCTAGGTTGTATTTCCAGCTCTGCAAAAAAAAAAAAAAAGGAAAAAAGTTATAGCATGTATGTCTGTTCACGTCATTTCCTACACAATTAGTATGTGGCATTTTGCAAAAAGTTATTAATAGGGTGTAGTCGTCTGGTATGGTTTGGATGCAGTTTAAAGCTGTTCAAATCACATTTATGGCATTGTTTTAGTTTGGAATATGGTGTATAGAGTGATATTAGGTCATTGAAGAAAATATGTTCTGATTTTTTGCATCATTGAATGTTAATAGTTGTAGTATTTACAAATGAAGCAATGATGGATTTAATCACACACCCAAATTCCAGCTAAAAGCATCTTGAAATAAGATTAGTGATTGACTTATTTTTGAAATGTGTGAATCTGGTTGAGCATAATTGTTGAACACTTATGATATTTTCGGTTCGCCCGGGAAGCGAAGCAAAAATCGTGACGGGGAGGAGTTAGTACAGGAGGAGTTAGTACACACAGAGCTGAGCTTATACTTAAGTCCTGAGGTGCCTTAGAGGTTTCTGTTCTGGGGGAAAGAAGCCATTCTTTGCAATACAGTATTTCTCTGTAGTACTTACAGTGCAAGGGGGACAGTTTGCTCAAAAGACTAGCTGGTATTGCATGAACTTTGTCCCGTATTTAAAATAGAATTCAGCTAAGATACTGGACAGTCATAGTAGAGCACTTTAATGTGGCCTTAGTATATTACTACAAAAGCAACTTGTGATGTGTATTTGTCACATCTATTTCTATATGTCTGCAAACTGTTTTCCTTTACATTGCATATCATTTAGCAGTAATATTTTATACTACACTTTTGAGGCTACATTCGTTGTATCTTAAGTCTGGGTTTGGGTTATTCTCAGTTTCCCCTCTTGTTATGGTTATTTAACAATGGGCTATTCTTTCTCTGAAATCCCTCTTCCCGCCTGCCCTGTTCTAGAAAAGAATTATATGGTTTATAGAAATCTCCATGGTTTTTAAAAAACCATGAAATTCTAGAGAAATCAAAACAGGTGAGGAAATGGGGTAAAGGGCAAAAGAAAGGTTGGATGGAGAATATGCTTTTAGAATAAAGAATAAATACATGTTCCTGTGTGAGGGCTTGCATTTCATAAAGGTAGGCTGTCAATTTGACACAGGCTTTCCTGCAGCTAATGCACAAAAGAGAAAAAGTTAAGATATAAAGTGAAAAAGTAGTTACTTAGGCGCAGCTATTCTTGGTTCTGAGTAAGCCCAGAGAACTGTTTCTCCCATATGTCCTCACATGGAAGGCCCTCTATAATGTAACTTTAATATCCATATAGTAAACGCAGCAACATGTGACAGGCTGTCTCTTATATTGTCCTTTAGTGAAAGCATATGGCATAACCAAAGCACACAATTTAGTAAAAGCCATTTTGCAGGGAGCCAAAGAAACGCCATTCTCTGCTGGTCCTGACTTAAGTATAGCATAGGTTTTATAATTGCTACTGGGAAATTGAAATTTCATTAAGCCTACTCCCCTTTTTATTTATCATTAATCATTGGGAATCTCATGAAAATTATTGATCCTTTCCTTACTAGAATGTGTATACAGCTTCCGTGTTTTCTGACTTTGAAGAATAGTATGGTCCATACCATACTCACTTTCAAAAATATTGCTTTCAGAATCAAAATTTTTAGGGAGATGAATCCCAAGTATTCCAGGAAACCTTGAAGTGGGGGTCCACTGACAATTCTTGGCCTACTGGACCCTTGGTCTAGTGCAGGGGCTGAGGGATATTATGCTGTTGGAATCCTGCAGTGCCACCCACGTGGTACTGGGGGCCTCCAGGGCCAAACTAGCAGTGCTCGGGTCCTTGGGGCTGCACTGGTGGTGCTTGGCTACCATGTGGTACTGGTGGGGCACATACTAGGTGAGCAGCCTACCAGCTGTGTTATCATCCTGCCCTAGTCATGATTTTTTTTGCTATGTATCAGTGCATTTAGTGAATTAAGATTCCATTTTTTTTCTACTTTTTCTTCAGTGTATCATTTGCCTATGTTTCGAGGTTAAGTAAAAGCCTTATATGCCTTTAGTTTTCCTTTTTAGAATTGGAATTTTTTTTTCCCCTTTTTTGAGTCACAACTGGTGATGCTCAGGGGTTACTCCTGGCTCTACTCAGGAATTACTTCTGGCAGTGCTCGGGGACCATATGGGATGCTGGGAATCGAATCTGGGTCAACCACATGCAAGGCCAATGCCTTACCCACTGGATTATTGCTCCGGCCCCAGAATTGGAAATTTTTTTTTGCTTTTTTTTTTTTGGGGGGGTCACACCCGGCAATGCTCAGGGGTTTCTCCTGGCTCTGCACTCAGGAATTACTCCTAACTGTGCTCGGGGACCATATGGGATGCCGGGGATCGAACCCAGGCTGGCACAGGCCAGCTGCATGCAAGGCAAACGCCCTACCTGCTGGACTATTGCTCCGGCCCGAGAAGTGGAAAATTTTTAATCATTTCTGCAGTTTTCTGTTTTGTCCTCTTTCAGGGACTCCAGTTGCATATTTTCT
This sequence comes from Cryptotis parvus, assembly GCA_021461705.1. NCBI lineage: Eukaryota > Metazoa > Chordata > Mammalia > Eulipotyphla > Soricidae > Cryptotis > Cryptotis parvus. The sequence continues at coordinate 29,259 of JAJIBD010004781.1, read as the reverse complement.
CATGTCCTGATGCCTTGTTCTTTATTTTACTTCAGGCATTTTAATTTAATTTATTTAGTTTATTTCAGACATTGTGATTATAGTGCTAGTACTGATGATAAGCTTTCATGTTCCAGCACCTTACCCTCCTCTGAGATGTTCCATCATTTTTCCCTGTTCAGTTAGGTAGTTCTCATTTTCTGTTGCTGTAGACCATTTGCTATTCCCTTACTAGGTTTGCCCCTCTAGGTGTTGCAGGGATGGCTGTGGTACCTAGCTGCATCAGCAGGTGGCAGACAGGAGACAGGCTTGGCTACACCCCCAAGGGTTCTGCCCGTGGGCCCTGGTTGGTTGATGGTCTGACAGAAAAAGACTGTGCCCCCTGGGATGAACCCAGAGCCACAGCAGAGCCTGGCAAGCTACCCGTGGTGGATATGCCAAAAACAGTAACAATATTGACCTCACTCCCAATGAATGGAGTTGTTACTGGCACCTGCTTCAGCAAATTGATGAACAATGGGAAGACAAGTGATACAAGTGATGAGAGAACATTATATGCTTTAAAATTAGCCAGCTGTTTTGGTGGGGCTGTTTCATTCAGTTTCTATGGAATATACTATGGTGATTTGTCAAGAAATTAAAAACATAACTCCCTATATGCCCCAGCAAATTCACTCTTTGACATTTGCCCCAGTAGTACAATAACAGGGCCAGAGGGATAGCATAGGTAAGGCACTTGGTGTTGTATGTGGTCAACTTGGAATCTCTCCCCAGTACCACATATGGTCCCCTTGACCTTTTCAGGAATGATCTCTTGAGTGTACAACCAGGAGTAAGGCTGAGTGTAGCTGGACGTGACCCCAAAACAAAACAAAATGAATATGAAAACATTAATTTGAAAAGACATGTGTATTCCTCTTTTTATTATAAAGCTCTTTACAATAGCCAGTGTCTGGAAACACCCCAAATGCCTAATCGAAGATAAGTGCTTAAAAAAAATCATGGTATATATACTATTGGAATACTATTCAATTGTAAGAGAAGATGAAATCCTGAATTTTGGGTCCAACTTGGATGAGACAGGAGAGTGTTATATTAAGCAAAGTGATCAGAGGGAGATGGATAAATACCCAATGATCTCAATCCTATGTGGTGGATAAAGAAACAGAAAATGGGTATAGACTGTGATGGATGAAAATAAACATTTGTGCTCTGACAGCTGAGCTGAGGTTACCAGGTGAGGGGAGAGCAACAGGGAGGGAGAGGAGATCAGTTGATAACCTAAACACTACTGTAAAAAAGAGGGCCCTGGAGTGATAGTACAGTGGGAGGGTATTTGCCTTGCACGTGTCTGACCTGGGCTTTATCCCCGGCATCCTGTACGGTCCCCTGAGCACCACCAGGAGGAATTCCTGAGTGCAGAGCCAGGAGTAACCCCCTGAGCATCACTGTATGTGACCCTCCCCAAAAAAGAAAAGGTTAAAAAATGCTTATTGTGCTTCCAAGAAATTAAGCCAGCTGTGGGTAGATTGATCTTTCATAAAAGTTGAGGAACCTGGGTCTGGAGATGGTAGGGGGTGAAGGTGCTTGCCTTGCACCCCTGGCGCATCTTTGACACCACATCTGGCATGCGGCACACTGCTGGGGTTAGTACCACAGGCTGTGGCCCCCAACCCCAGCCCTCCCTCAAAAAATGTTGAACTTAAACAAGCTACTGTATTTCTCCTAAAAATCTGGAGTGAGGAAGAGTCACTTGATCACTTGATCACTTGACATCCCGTTATTCATCGATTTGCTCAAGCAGGTCCAGTAACATTTCCATTTGTCCCTGCCATGTGCCAGTGTAGCCCAATGGCATCTGCTTGCTCCAGGAATTTGAAGAGCCTCAAACCGTTCACTCAAGCTCTTGATAAAGAAGTCTGACCATCTTGTAGGTGGGCGGCCATGTGATCTTTTAATGTCCCATGGGATCCAGTGTCTCTCGATCGTCAACAGAGGTCAGAACTCCGAATTTCTTCTCTCACTTGAGTGAGGCGTGATATTCCAAGCATAGCTCTTTCGATTCCTCTTTGGGAGACCCGAATAGCGTTCTCATCCTGCTTTCGTAGGGCCCAGGTCTCTGAGGTGTATGTTAATGCAGGGAGAATGGTGGAGTCGAAGAGTCGAAGAGATCTGCCCAGAGCCGGAGGTTCTTTGTCCTTTTTAGCTATTTCTTCGATGTTCTTGAAGGTATTCTACATCACTCTCTTCTTCCTATGCAGCTCAGGTTTTAGGTCGTTTATCATATTGAGTTCTCGACCTACATACATATAACTGCTGCATATAGAGATGTTTGTTCCATTGAGAGTGAATGGAGCATCTGGAATTAGTTCATTTTTCATGAACATTGTTTTGTTGAGATTCAGCTGTAGACCTCTCTTTCCACATTCACTGTCTAATTCAGCTAGCATTTGTGCTGCTTGGCTAATGTTTGGTGTTATTAGAACAATGTCATCATCAGTGAAGCAGAGGTGATGTAATTGCCAACCGTCTATCTTCACTCCCATTCCTTCCCATTCTAATTGTCATGACGTTCTCGAGGGTGGCGCTGAAGAGTTTTGGTGAAATGCCAAACCCCTCTTTTGACATCTATGATTACTTCCTCATGGAATGGTGAGATCCTGGTGGTGAATCTATAATACAGTTCATGAAGGATCTTGATGTATTGGGTTTGAACGTCCCTGTTTGGCTAGGGCTTCCATGACCACTTCCGTCTCAACAGAATCAAAGGCTTTCTTTAAATCAATGAACGTTAGGCAGAGTGACATCTTGAACTCCCTACAAACCTCAATGAGCTTGGTTACCGTGTGGATATGGTTGACTGTGCTGAATCCTTTTTTGGAACCCAGCTCAGGTACACCGTGTGGATATGGTCGACTGTGCTGAATCCTTTTGGAACCCTACTCGTATGCATGGAATAGGGCCATTGTTCACTAGAAGCAATTTGGGGTATGCTCTAGCACTGAAATAAATTCCACTTTAGCCACAATGCTTTTATTTGGCACAATCTTGAATTTGAAGTCAACCTATCTTTGCCATATGAAAAGTTACCAACAAATAAAGTAACTATAGATCTTTTGCCTGAGGCTATATAATTTGGACTTTATGACTGGAAAATGTGTGTCCTTTTAGGATTATTTTCCTAGAATGTGTGGTAATGCTTTACTTTCATTTTTATTTATTTTCTTAAGAAAAAATGTGTGTGTGTGTGTGTGTGTGTGTGTGTGTGCGTGTTTTGTGCCACACATGGTGCTGCTCCAGGCTTACTCCTTGCTCTGCACTCAGGAGTTACTCCTGGCGGTGCTCAGGGGACCATATGGAATGCTGGAGGTTGAATCCCGGTGGGCTATTTCACATGCAAGGCTGGTGCCCACCCTGCTGTATGTCACTCTGACCCCACTTTATAATTTTTTTTTATTGTTTTACCACTATTTATATTTCACATTTTTAAAACATTTTATTATACCACCATGAGATATACAATTACATTGTTCACGTTTGGAAGTTTCGGTCACACAGTGTTCCAGCACCCCACCCTCCACCAGTGCCCATCACCCACCACCCATGTCCCCAATTTCCTCTCCCCCTCCCACGTCCTGCCTAAATGGCAGGTTCTTCCACTTTATAATATTTTTAATTAAAGAATTGAGAAATGTAATTCTAAGTAATACAATGATCGGTAAACTTAAGCACCTAATACATATTCTTAGGACTGATTTAGAACTTCAGAATACTTGTTAGTGAGGCAAATATCTAAGGAGCAAGAACCATTGCAGTGCAACCAGCTAGATAACTATAATGTGACTTGTGAAGCTGCATATTGACTGAGGCTTTGTTATTCTCAGTTTTGAAGATTTCACATCAACATGTAACACTTTAGTCAGTTTCCCTTCAGTAGCTAGTGTTTGATAATCAGATTTATCATTATATAAAATCCAAAACAAGCAATGACAACAATAACTAGCACTTTTAAAACTTGAGTTTTATTCACTGCCTCATGAACAGATTGACAGAGCAAAACCAGTTCGAGCCCAGGTTGCACGGCTGCAAGCGGCCGCATGGTCCATCAAAATAGTGGAAACAGGGATGTCCTTTAATCCACTGCATTCCACAATGTGCAGGACATTTTGGCGGGAGGGAGAGATAGGGAGGAGAGAGAAGACATGCAGAACCCGCCAAGTGCTTGAGGTGGGGAGGGGGAGGGAGGTGGGGACATTGGTGATGGGAGATGGGTTTGGGTGGAGGGTTGGGTGTTGGAATGCTGTGGATCCAGAACTCTGCATGAGCATCTTGCAATTGTATGTCTAAAATGGTGTAATAAAATTTTGGGAGAAAAAAAATTAAAAAAAAACAACCTTGAGTTTTATTTTGATTATCTCAATTATTTCTAGTGTTTGTTTTTTTTTTTTTTTTTTTTGCCCCCGGCAATGCTCAGGGGTTTTCCTGGCTCTGCGGCTCCGCTCCCCTGGCGGTTCGGGTGGGCGCTGGGGGTGCGGGGGGCGGGGCCGGCGCGGGGGGCGGCGGGGGGGGGTGGGCCCGCCGCGTTCTCTGTGTTGGAACACTGAGTATTCTATTGTATGTTATGTTAGAAAATACATCATTTGCCCAAAATGACCATTTAGATTACAATGCAATAATTACTTCTTTTACTGTTTGATTTTTTTTTTTTTTAAGAGCAGTGGGATAACATAAATTTCAGTTTTGTTTTGTTTTGTTTTGGGGCCACACCCAGTGGTGCTCAGGACTTAATCCTGACTGCCTAGGAATCACTCCTGTTGGGTTTCAGGAACATTGCAGGTGGAGCGCACATCTGTTGGACTCAAGGCAAACGCCCTACCTGCTGTGCTATCTCCATCTCGCCCCTTAGGTTTTCAATGTCGGTTGTGTTTTTATCTACCCAGAGCATGACCAGCTCTGTGACAAAGCAGATTTTTTGCTGTTACTGTCGTTTATGGTGGAGTCTGACCAACTATTTTTGTTCCTGTTGTTCTCAGTATCCCTGTTTTTGAACGCGCTTCCTTATGTTTTTCTCTTTCACAAATTGTGTCTTTATTTCTTTCCTTATGACACCCCCTCCCCTATTTCCTTCTTGGTGTCATTTAGAATATACATTTTTCATACACTCACCCAGTGAAACAGCTAAGCAAGCAAGAACCATCACAGTGCAGTAACTGCCTTCTTTCTGGAGAGGCTCTGATACCAGGAGACAATTAAATTTTAAAGGTATTGACTGATATGAAATGTGATCCTACTGGGCAACATGAACGAGTCAAATTGCAGGAACTGAGCATGACTTTATGTTATGAAACGCTTTTGGTCTGGAGTTGGATTTCAGGGAAGATATGTTTGTGTAACATGCTTGAAAAAGGGAAGAAATAGTGGAGGAGCTTTCCCAGCAATTTGATTTTTTTTCCCTGTTGTTGTTTGTTTTGGGGGGCCACATGTAGAGGTGCTAAGGGAGCTACTACTTACTTACTCCTGTGGGAGGGAAGGTTACTCCCCTGGGGTGCTTGTGGGCCCGTGTGGTGCTGTGGACTGAACCCAGGTCTCCCACTGAGCTAATTCTGCCCAGCAATTTGTTATTAATGAGCTAAAAAGAGTTGCTTGACATTTGTACAGAAGAGGTAGACAGCGAGAGTTTTTTGGAGCTGGAATGGCAAAAGTGAGAGAAAAATGAAACGAGAACTCTTGAAGTCCAAAGAAAAATGGATTCTGAAAAGCATTTAAAATGGCAAGCATCTGACTGAATACATTTGTTCTGCTTTTTTAGCAACGTGAACTTCTGATTCTGGGAGAATTGTCGATTCCTATGGAGTTATGAGGAGTAATAGAGCTGTTCTGTTTATCTGGTTTCCTTTGATGGCAGTGTTTCATAAAACCTTAGTACACTATCAGACTCAAGATGCTGACATTGTGTCTTGACACTCAAGTATAAAATGTTTTCAGTAGCACAAGAATCCTTCGTGTTCAGTCTTACCGCCACAATCACTTTCTTTTGCCACTGCCTCCGCCTCAGCCCTATACAAGCTCTAATCTGACTTCCGTGTTGTCATTTTAAGAATGTTATTCAAATGGGATGATATATTACGTCCTGTTTTGGAATTGGCTTTTCGCAGCATAGATCTGTGAAGCTTCTCTCAGATTGCTGTTTGTCAGGAGTTGGTTTCTTTTCATTACCGAGCAGTGCCCAGTTTATTTAATCACTCACCTAATTCAAAGGCAGTTGAGTTGCTCCCAGGTTTTAATATTTCAAGTAAAACTACTACAAACATTTGGATAAAGGTTTGCATGTGAACGTATCTTTCACTTCTTTTGGGTATATATATATTTCTAGCTTATATATATTTATATAGAAATATAGAAATATATATATTTCTAGCTTATATATACATATATATATACATATATATAAAAGAATGGAATTACTAGGTCATATGGTAACTCTGTGTTTAACCTTTTGAGGAGTTACTGAACTTGTTTTACACATGGACTGTTTCATTTTATATTCACACTTAACGTTGTATGAAGATTTCAGTTTCCCCAGATTCTTGCTAGTATTTGGTGTCACACTTTTTATTTTGCCATTTTGATATGTGTGTAGTAAGTATCTCATGATGCTTTTAATTTGCATTTCCCTTTTGGCTAACAATGTTGAACATATTTTCAGGAGCTTATTTCTTTGTTTAATTGCTTTTTCTGTCTTCTGCCCATTTTGTAATTGGATTTTAAGTTGGCTTTCGAGAATTCTTTATTCCATATACTAATCATTTGTTAGATATGTGGTTTACAAATATGTTATCCCACTCTGTGGGCTATATTTCCATCCTCTTAACAGGGTCTTTTGCAAAACAGAAGTTTTTTTTTCCTGATAAAGTATAATTTATCATTTTTTTCTTATATGAAACTTTTGATACATATGCGTGCTTTTGGTGTCAATTCTAAAAACTTTTGTTTAGTCCTAAGATCTTGAAGATTTTCTCTTGTATATTTTTCCTAATGATTTTACAGTTTAGATAATATGTGATGTCTATGATTCATTTTTTGAGTTAATTTTTCTAGCTTATAATTTGTATATAGACAGAAATTTAGTTCAGATATTTCTTCTTATTTTTTTTCTTCTTTGCCCACAGAAGTCTAATTTTTCCAATTTCCAGAAAGGTGATTTTCCACCATTCACCCCCTACTAAATTTGTTTGTCAAAATTGGAACTTTTTTTTTCCAATAAGAAATTACTTGGGTAGTTCTGGAGGCGATAATACAACTATAATACACCCCACCCATCTTGAGCAGGGTGTTGCCTTGCATGCAGCCAATCTGGGATCCATCTCCGAATCCCACATAGCTCCAAGCCCTGCTAGGAATAATACCTGAGTGTAGACCCAGGAATAGTTCCTGAGCATTACTGGATGTGGTCACCCCCCCTCCCCATATCCCCCCAAATTATTTGGATATTGTGTGGGTCTATTTGTGGATTTTCTCTTTTCTGTCGATCAGTTTACTAACAACAGAGATTGCCATAGCTCTAAAGAATAAATCTTGTTATTGGGCAGATTTATAATGACCACTTTATCTTTCTCATCAAAATAGTTTTAGCTGTTTATTTCCTTTTCCTTTCTATGTAAATTTTAGAATGATTTTGTCTGTCCTACAAAAAATTGTCTTGACAAGAATTTGAAAAAAATTGCACCAAACCAGTGTGTCAATTTGTGGAGAATTGACATCTTTCTTTCAGTGAAACTTCCAATCCACAAATATGATATCTTCATTTATTTCAAGTTTTTGATAAGTGTTGTGTGGTTTTTAACTTACAGTGTTGTTAAAACATACCTAAATGTTTAATTTATTATTTTTATTATTGGGAGGCCCATCCCTGTCTATTTTTATACTTAATAAAAGTTTATGGGGGCCCAAGCAATAGCCCAGCGGGTAGGGCGTTTGCCTTGCACGTGGCCGGCCTCTGCCGGCCTGGGTTCAATCCCCGGCATCCCATATGGTTCCCTGAACACTGCCAGGAGTAATTCCTGAGTGCAGAGCCAGGAGTAACCCCTGAGCATCGCCGGGTGTGACCCAAAAAGCAAAAAAAAAAAAAAACTTTATGTAGATACTTAATTTTGATGCTGTAATACCTAACTGTTCTAATTAAATACAGGCAAAAAGATACACATGACAACCCTTTAATGTATGTTCTGTAATCCACAGTCTGGAAGAGAAGGAATAGAGAAAGAGATAGAGAAAAAGGGAAAGAAATAAAGAACCTGCCATGGAGGCGGGCTGGGGGAGTGGGGAGGGAACCTGGGACGTTGGTGGTGGGAGATGGGCACTGGTGGGGCGGGATGGGGTGCTGGAACACTGTATGACCAAAACCCAAATATGAACATCTTTGTAATTGTATGTCTCACAGTGGTATAATAAAATACTTAAAAAAATACATAACTGTTCTAAAATATAAAACCTTGTGCAAGATAATAAACATTTTAGAAGTATTTAAATAAAAGTCCATTTTAAACTCAATGATTTAATCCCTTAATGCATTAATTAATGGCTTGGATAATTTGGTGCTATTATATAAAGATTTACATAAAATAGATAAATTTTATTAATGTAAAATTTTGAAATAGTAAAGTTAAGAAAAAAATTTTCAAAAAAAAAATATTTATTTATTTATTTAATTTTTGCTTTTTTGGGTCACACCCGGCAATGCTCAGGGGTTACTCCTGGCTCTGCACTCAGGAATTACTCCTGGCGGTGCTCGGGGAACATATGGGATGCCGGGATCGAACCCGACCGGCACAGGCCGGCCGTGCAAGGCAAACGCCCTACCCGCTGGGCTATCACTCCGGCCCCAAGTTAAGAAAAAATTTAAGGGGAGAATCTATAGATGTATAGAAGGCCTATAGAAGTATAAAAGTGTTTTATCTTAAGAAATGGAATTTGACTTTATGTTAGAAAATATTGTATTATAGATACTGGCATAGTGTCTGTATTAATGAGTAAAATATTACAATAAAAATCTCTGGATTAAAAAAACCTGATCTGTGGATTAATAAAATCTGATGGAACATTGTATGACTGAAACCCAATCATGAACACTTTGTAACTATGTATCTCACTATGATTCAATTAAGAAAATAAAAAAAAACTGATCAGATACGTAACATTCACTATAAATAAAATGTTAATTTTTATTGCAGAGAAAATAAAAAATCCTTTTTGGGAATAAACAATCTTTCTTAATCTAGTCGAGGGCAACTCCGGGTGAATGCCGCACTCAGTGCCGAATGCTGAGGAATTTATCTTGCCTCTGAATTAAAGTTCCTATAATGCTTCTTTTACAAGACTGAATTCAAAGCTGTGAACTCCCTGAGCTGTTGCCTATCCCTGGAGCACTTCAAATTTGAATGATAATCAGCTGGATAGAGTATTCCTATCCAGGAATATGCTTGTTTCCGTGAGTTTTTATATTAGATCCTTTCATTCATCTTGTGGCTTGTAGTCTCATTTGAAGCTTATGGTGCATCCTGCGTATATAAGTCCTTTTTTGATCAGTATTCTATCCCTACTTTTGAATTTTTGTCATTTTGAGTAGTATTTTAGAATTAGTATTTTGAGTAAAGTGTCTTGGAGTTTTCCTATATGAGTCTATTTTTGCTGGCACCCTTCAGCCTCTTGGATCTCAGTTTGTATTCCTCAGACACTGGAAATTCTTGCCAGTGTTTTATTCAGATTATTTTATCTTCATTGAACTTGCCTGCCTGTTCTTCTTTTGTCCTTCCTAGTTCTTGTATTGTTCCTTTTGAGCTCATCCGTAGTTCTCTGGTGTGCTGCCTTTGCTTCAGACGACTGTCCTCTTTCCTAGCAGCTTCCTCCATCTTATCTTGGGGCTCTTTGATCTTTCAGCTGCAGTTACTCTGCTGCTCACAGCTTCTATTGCAGTTTTTTAGTATCACTTAACATACCCTTCATTTCTGCTTGTAGCTTTTTCTCATTTCAACCCTCTTGCTTTCTTGTGTTTTGTTGACTATCTGTACCATTATTCCTTTGAATTCATTTAACATGCTCTCAATGCTGTCACTGAAGTCTTTGAGGATTTCCTGTGCTGGTTTGTGCTGGTTGATCTTTTGTGTAACTGTTTTCAGTCATTTAGCTCAGTGAGTTTCTATGCATTCATCTTGCCCAGGGTTTGCTTGCTCCCCGCTGTGCTGTGAGCAGTGTGAAATTTGATGTGTTGTTGGGAGACTCATTTACCTGGAGGGGTAGTACAGTTAGCAGAGTCAGGGAACTGCAGAGCTGGGCCAACAGCTATAATGGCCAGCAGGACTGATTTTCTGAGGCCACATCTAAAACCATAATCATGAATATAGTGCTTTTCTTTCCTTTCCTTTCTCTGTAAGGAGGGGATGGAGACATATTTGGCTCAGTCATGAAGGGTATCAAGTCCTAAGGGTATAAGACTTAAGTCACAGGGGCTGGAGAAATTAGTACAGTGTTACGGGTGCTTGCCTTGCCTGGGTCAATTCAGTTTCGAATCTTGGCATCCCATGTAGTCCCCTGAGCTGGCCAGGAGTAATTCTGAGTGCACTCAGGAGTAATCCTTGAGTACCTTTAGTGTAAACCCACATCTCCCACCCTCAACTCCCCGCCCCAAAAAAAAAAAAAAAAAACAAAAAACAACAAACAAGAAAAAGACTTACCACCAAAAAAAAATTCTTGTTTGTCTCAGGGAATATTGTTATCTTTCAGAAGGTTTTGGGTACAGTTAACAACACTTAATGCTTGGCTTAAGGACTAGGCTCTGAATATTAGGAAAGAACTTTTTATCCTGAGCTCATAAAAGATTTACTCAGAGTCTTAAGCTGAGTAATAAGCATCAAAACCTCATGTAATCGATATTTCTTCTCATCCTTTCTTACAATCAGTATTAAAATAGCTGTTCCTCAAGTTTGCCAACTCCTTGCATAATGTTCACTGAGAAAAGCCCAAGATTGCATTTATTGTAAATATTACTGGGATAACATTGTAATGGATTATTTAATATGTCTCCACATTTTTTACTAAGGATAAGGAAAACGTTTAAAGTTATGCCTCCTTGCCAATAAGACCATAAGGTGGAGCAGGTAAGTTGACAGCGAGGTTCTTGAATAATTATGAAGAAAATCTTTCTGGACTTGCTTAACCTGAACTTTTAACAGTTGTGCAGTCTGGGAGCTGTGTAATTGGAGAGTGGCCTCTTTTGAATATACAGAATTCTGCAGATTATAAAACTGGGAAAATTTGTCTCCCACAGGTATACCAGATTTAAACTGTCATTATTTGTCTGTTATCAAATTTGTGCTTTGGACAGCATGACCCAGAATTTGTCCTTGTTTCCAGACTTATTTAAAAATATAAGGAAAAAGCCCTCAGAAGTTGATGACAGTTCTTAAGACAATGCCAATCCAGGGTCACTACAAAGATTTGGATAAGAGTTTTGTTGTTGTTGTTGTTGTTGTTCCTCAGAGGCCTTTGTTAAACTAGGAAGGCAAGTTCCACCACTTTGTGAATCAGTTTTCAGTTAGATCAGTTTTGTTCATAGGAAAAGTGCAAAGAATTTCTCCAGAGACCTGAGGCAAATTTTAAAGGTTTCATTTCATGACAGCAAGTTACCGTCAAGCCTTTGACATCCCTTAGTAATTTTTGTTTCTCTCCTTTGTTACTCTTCCAAGATCACTCACACATGGAGCCAGTTCTTGGATAGCCCCTGGAGCTAAATGAAGAATAAATGAGCATTCTCTTGACCAGCTGTGAAGGGGGCTACAAACAGGAGTGCTGTATATCTGAGCAGATTGGTTTCTGGAGTTACTCCTTCACATCAGTAGTCTTTTTTTTTCTTTTTCCTGTTTTGTTTCTTTGTTTTGGGGGCCCACACTTGACTCAGGCCTTACCCTGAGCTAAGGAACAGTTCTGGCAGGGATTAGGGGACTGTGTGGGTTGTTACGATGGAAACAGGATTGACTGCATGCAGTACAGCTTTACCTGCCAAACTATCTAGCATTACTCTGTTTAATAAACAATTTAAGGACTTTCATTCAAGTCAGTATGTTTTCACTAAAATAATCTGCCAGTTATCAGGCCGTTCATTGCCCTGTGGCTCTAGGGTAGCCTGTGCCAGCCTGTAGTCCATTATAGTGTTCTTGTTCTCAGAGAAGTGACATATGAAAATAGGCAGCCAGACCTATTAAAAGTCAGCAAGTAGAAAGTAAATGGGCATAGCAGCAACTGAGTCTGTATGAAAGATTCTCAAATGAGGGGCCGGAGCGATAGACAAGCGGGTAGGGCGTTTGCCTTGCACGTGGCCCGGCCTGTGCTGGCCCTAGTTTGATCCCCGGCATCCCATATGGTCCCCCGAGCACCGCCAGGAGCGATTCCTTAGTGCAGAGCCAGGAGTAACCCCTGAGCATCGCTGGGTGTGACCCAAAAAGCAAAAAAAAAAAAAAAAGAAGAAAGAAGAAGAAAAGAAAAAACTCGCAAATGAGTTTTGTTTCCCCTGATCTGGAGTAGTTAAAGCAGCAGCATCCTGTTTGACCTCCTATTCTTTATCTGCTTGGAAGCTGGAACCCTACAGCTATATAGTGTTAGTTATTATTAGTTACTTGGAAAAATGAAGATATGGGCTATGTTCATCCTAACCTCTGTGAACTGTATAGTCAGATGTCTTAAATATTTTCTTTTTTTTCCTCTCTTTTTTCTTTTTTTTTTTTTTTGTGGAGGGCCGCCCCTGGCAGTGCTCAGGGGGTTACTCTTGGCTCTGCACTCAGGAATTGTCATGGCGGTACTCAGGGGGGACCATAAAGGATTTAGGGGATCGAACCGGGTTGGCTATGTGCAAGGCAGATGCTCTCCCTGTTGTACTATTGCTCTGGTCCCAACTGTAAAGATTTTCTGCTTTCTGCTGGAGATACATAACTGGTCTAAAAATTAGGTTAACTCTCAAGTATGTATTTTATGTAGCTGTGTGGGTTGCACAGCACATAGCCAGGCCATATCTATGGTATGTTGTAATCCTTTCTGTAGTGCAGACAATATTTATCAGAACAAATTTCCAGCAAATGGCAGGCAGTAACTATCTTGAAGAGAGGAACGATCTTCATCCTATTTTTAAGTATTTAAAAATTTCTGGCAAAACTACAAACGAGAATTCTTTTTACAGTGGTATTTATAAATGCAATAATCTACAGTACACGAGCTATCTATTTGCCCCTTCTTCCTTGTATTTGTTATTTCTCCTACATTCTTTTTGATATTTCAGTATTGACAACATTTTTTCTTTCTTTCCCTTGGAAAAATGAACTTTTAAGCAAATTTTACCCTGGAAGTTTTGGACTTTGTTTTAGATGTGTTCCGTTTGTTCACCATTTATCAACTCTGCAGCCTTGTTATGGTTGTTCTTTCTGTGTTGACATGACTTAATGCTTGGATCCCGTTAATAGTGCCTTTGTATGTTGAATAAGCCTTACATCTTTGCCAGAGGTTTAGCTATTACTACTCAGTTGTGATCGTATCAGTATGCAGTCAGCTGGCGTCAAATTCATTTACTATTGCTCACAGTTTCCAGAATGCTGCCCTGAGTAGTAGCGGGCTTTAGATAGTGCTCACTATGTGGATCTATTGTTTCTGATGTTGGGTCTGGAAGTTTTGTTATTTTTCCATGGATATTAGTCTCAATTGTGGTACTGTTTCATTTCTGAGTTTTTGAATACCCTTGAGGTATTTTTTTTTAAATCCCTAAATCAGTAAGCAGCCATTCCTAGCAGGGATGTCACTTAACAGCTGTTTGTCTTGATTTTGCTCTAATAATACCAAGAGGAGTTTAAAGGGGCTCTTTAGATCACCACATTTGAATTCATCTTCAATAGTAGTTGTCAAACTTGGAATGTGGCTCAGAATTACCTGTCTCATTAGTATAATACGAATTTTGTGCTCAACACCCAGCATCTCATTCTGTAGATCTGGCGTGAGAGCTGAGAATTTACCTCTTAAATAGTTTCAGGTAATTCACTGGCTGGGAAATGCTGATCAAATTTATCTTATCAGAAACATCCTATTTCATTCATTGATTCATTCATTTGTTCATTCGTTCATTCATTCATTCATTCATTCATTCAGCTTCACATCCAGCAATGCTCAGGGGTTGTTACTCCTGATTCTGCGCTTAGGAATTACTCCTGGCACTGCATGGGGGACTATATGGAATGCCAGGGATTGAACCTGAGTCGACTGCATGCAAGGCAAACATCCTATCCACTGGACTGTCGCTTTGGCCCCTTATTTTTTATTTTTTAGTGCTAGAATCTGACATGAAAGGAAACAGACTAAGATTTAAAAAGTATTTATTTATTTGTCTTTTTTGGGTCACACCCAGCGCTGCTCTTCACTCAGAAATTACTCCTGGCAGTGTTCGGGGACCATGGGATGCTGGGGATTGAACCCAGGTTGGCTGCATGCAAGGCAAATGCCCTACCTGTTGTACAATTGCTTTGGGCCACCCTTGTTTCCCCCCCCTATTTTTTATACAGGCTAAGATCTTGGGGAAAAAAAAACTGTCAATGAAAGGGATTTTTTTCTTCTTTTTTTTTTTTTTTTTGGCTATACCTGGCTATGTTCAGGGTTCATTCCTGGCTCTGTGCATAGCCATCACTTCTGGTGAAGTTGGGGGAACGATACAGATGTCTGAGGATGGAACCTGGATCAGCCGTGTACAAAGTAAGAGCCCCATACACTGTACTAACTTTTCTGATTTTGGAAGTAATATTTATGTTTCAATATTTTTCTTTTTCTTTCTTCTTTTTTTTCTTTGGAGAGGGGAGTGCTTTTGGGCCACACTCATTGTCACTTGATCACTTGATCACTTGAATCCCGTTATTCATCGATTTGCTCTAGCGGGCGCCAGTAACATTTCCATTGGACCCTATCACGTGCCAATGTAGCCCAATGGCATCTGGTTGATTCAGGAATATGAAGAGCCTCAAACCGTTCCTTCAGGGTCTTGACAAGGAAGTCTGACCATCTTGTAGGTGGGCGGCCACGTGATCTTTTGACATCCCGTGGGATCCAGTCGGTAACTGCTCTAGTCCAGCGGTTGTCTCCAAATCGCATTACATGTCCAGCCCGTTGATTTTTGATGCCTTGGCAAACGAGACAGCGTCCCTGATTCTGGACGAAGGTCGGAACTCCGGATTCCTTCTCTCACTTGAGTGAGGTGTGATATTCCAAGCATAGCTCTTTCGATTCCTCTGTGGGAGACCCGAATAGCATTCTCATCCTGCTTTCATAGGGCCCAGGTTTCTGAGGCATATGTTAATGCAGGGAGAATGGTGGAGTCAAAGAGATGTGCCCAGAGCCGGAGGTTCTTTGTCCTTTTTAGCTATTTCTTCGATGCCTTTGAAGGCATTCCATGCCACTCTCTTCCTCCTGTGCAGCTCAGGTTTTAGGTCATTCATCATGTTGACTTCTCGACCTAGGTACACATAACTGCTGCATTCAGAGATGTCTGTTCCATTGAGAGTGAATGGGGCCTCTGGAACTAGTTCATTCTTCATGAACATAGTTTTGTTGAGATTCAGCTGTAGACCTATCTTTCCACATTCTCGGTCAAAGTCAGCCAGAATTTGTGCCGCTTGGCTAATGTTTGGTGTTATTAGAACGATGTCATCAGCAAAGCGGAGGTGGTGTATCACCACCATCTATCTTCACTCCCATTCATTCCCATTCTAATTGTAGCATGATGTTCTCGAGGGGTGGCGCTGAAGAGTTTTGGTGAGATGGTATCACCCTGTCGAACCCCTCTTTTTGACTTCAGTGATCACTTCCTTGTAGACTGGTGAGTTCCTGGTGGTGAATCCGTAATACAGCTCACGAAGGATCTTGATGTATTGGGTTTGAACACCCTGTTTGGCTAGGGCTTCGATGACCGCTTCAGTCTCCACAGAATAATCAACGAGCGTGCGACAGAGAGGCATCTTGTACTCCCTACAAACCTCAATGAGCTTGGTTACCGTGTGGATATGGTTGATTTCCTGAATCCTTTCCGGAAGCCAGCTTGCTCGCATGGTTGTCCTTCATCTAGTGTTTTGCCAATCCTGTTCAGGATGACTCGTGTAAACAGCTTGTAGATGACGGACAACAGGCAGATGGGCAATAGTTGCCGATGTCGTGAATGTCTCCCTTCTTGAAGAGTAGAACTGTCCTGCTGGTTTTCCATTGGGAGGGGCACCTTGCATTCGGACAGGTAGCATGTGAAGATCCGAGCTAGTGTATTGATGAGTACCGATGGCAGATTCTTCAGGTGTTCGGGTCTGACTTTGTCTGGGCCTGGTGCTGTTTCCTTCTTTACCGACAAAATGGCATGTCGGATTTCAGAAGGGAGAACGTTAGAATGACATATCCATCCTGTGGAATTTGGTATGTGGGCAGGTGGGCGTGGCTATCAAAGAGATCTAAGTAGAAGTCATGGATAATCTTCTCCATTGCCTTTCTGGAAGATTGTTGGGGAAGCTGCTGGGGTCCCCGACAGTGTCAGGGCAGAAGTTCTCTTCTACCTCCGAGGATGCCTGGGGAACAGATGAAAACTCACGAGTCCAGTGCAGTTCCAAAAAAGGCTTTTAATAGTACAAAAGCTCTTCCACAGCACTCCAATATAATGAACAAACTCTAGCTCTGGTCCGAACTTAGAGCATACAAAAGAACCTGAATCTCCCACCAAAGAGAGAGGATCTCACCCGAGAGAAGTCCTACCCAAAAGAAGGAGCAAAAGGCCAAAGAGCAAAATGCCAAAAGCCAATAGCCAAAAGCAAAAGGCTGAGGAGCCAAAGCGAAAAGGCCAAAGGGGCCTCAAGTCAGTCCCCTTGTATACACCAAAGTAATCCAGGGAGGGTCGTGTCAACAAAGAACTCTAAATAGAGTGTAGTGCCACACCCTATTGCAGGTATAAACAAAGGTTATGCCAAGGACTAATCCCGAGATTATCTCTTATGTAAAACACTGGAGAGAGAGAGAGAGAGGGCTGATATAAAGTAATATATCTTAATTTCATGAGCTTCATGTAATCTAGATGGTACCCACAAGGTCCTTCTTATTATTATCTGCACCAGGGTGATTCTGAGTATCTTGTTCTCATGTACTGAAAGGGTCACACTCGCCTGCTTAGAGCAAACTAGTATGATCCTTCCTATAGTCTTTCTATAGTTTCAACGTAGCCAGGATGGTAGTCTCCTGGTAAATTCTAACTGTCCCACGCTGGGTGCAGTGGGTATAAAGAGGAGCTGTGCCCAATCTAGAAAACATAGAAGTCTTAGTAGTTGTATAAGTCAGAAGTTATTCAATCAAGGTGACTTCTGTAAGTGCCACACCCTCTAGCAGTGTTTACATAGAAGAGAGGTCTCATTAGAATGAACCTTGGCTTAAATAGATTAAGCTGGGAGTGGGCAAAACAACAAAACTCCCAGAATAGCTAAACCTGTGCTCCAACAGAAGATGTGATAGATCCATCAGGGCTTCGGAGGGCAGTCATCTTGGTCTTATAGTTGGCGAAGGACAGGAGGGCGGTGCGAATGCTTTTCCCGGCTTCTGCTGCATCTTCCAGTATTTCTGCTCTTCTGTCTTTGAGGTCAGAAGAACACTCATTGTGCTCAGGACTTATTCCTCTCTCTGCACTCAGGGATCACTCCTGGTGGTGCTCGAGGGACTATTTGGATTGCTGAGGATTGAACCAGGGTTAGACATGTGCAAGGCCTATCCACTGTACTATCTCTCTGGCCCCTCCAATTTTCCAATA
The DNA here is from genome assembly GCA_021461705.1 of Cryptotis parvus. Lineage (NCBI taxonomy): Eukaryota > Metazoa > Chordata > Mammalia > Eulipotyphla > Soricidae > Cryptotis > Cryptotis parvus. The sequence goes on along the minus strand of JAJIBD010004781.1, from coordinate 11,432 downwards.
TAGTTACACTTTTTTTAAAAAAAAAAATAATGTCTTGTGCATATATCTATATCTATAAGTATATGCCTTCTTATCAATTCCAGAAAATGGTATGGCCAGGTCAGAGGAGAGCTACCTTAAACTTTTTTGACACAGAACAAGGGAGATAGATAAAAAGACTGATGCACATGCATGGAATACGCAGGGTCTCCGGTTCAATCTCTTGTACTACATGACCTCCTGGGCACCACTAGGTGTACTCCCTGGTGGCCACAGACATTGCTGGGGAGTCCCTCACTTCTCCAACAACAAACCAAAGGGAACAGTTTTGTAATGTATTACCAAATTCCTCCCAGAGAGGTAGTATGAATTAACACTTCCACTGAAAGTGCCTGTGAACTGAAATGATTTTAAGGATAGTAACTTCCTTTACTTAGATCTTCCTATAGAAAATATCTAAGATAGACAATGACTCTTGGAACAAATGTTTTAACAGTAGTGGGCTAGATAGTCATTAGTCTCCTGCCTCGAATTTCCTCACAGTTCTGATAAGATTATTTAGTGTTCTTGAGCTTTAAAAGACTATGCAGACCTTTATATTCCTGTGCAGACATGACCTTCTTAGGTGACAATTATATTATTTGTCTTTCAGTCAGGTTTTGTTGAAAGTTCTGAAGAGGGATTTATTGAAGGCTAAGAGGCAGTCAGCATAGTTCTTTAGGAATCATCTGACGACCAGTTAAACTAAAAATATCCTGAAACTTTAGGGTGTAAAAAGAAACCTTTAAAATAAAAGTCAAGCCATCTTTTCAGTGTTATACTGCTTTTTTTTTCCCTTGCTAGTTGTCAGTTTTTTTGACCATGCATTCCTATCCGTAAACAATGAACACTTTCATTCTCTTAAAGTGTATTTAAATGCAGGCATTAAATTATTATATGTATTAAAGAATAATACAGAAAAAAAACAGAAATTTGAAAGGATGAATTTAAGGTAGAATAGATGCTAATCTTTTCTTTCTCTGCTTCCCTAGAAACTGCTAGTCTATCGAGGGTTTATTTAATTGAATTAATGTGCTTCATTTATCTTACCTGGCCTGGCAGCCTGGACAGGCTCACCACCACACTGCAGCAGTACTCGGTGTTAAATTTATGACCCACACTTGCCCTAGGTACTTTTTAAGTCACTGGCGGGTCTGAAAGGCTCCATGCATGGTTTCTTTCTTAAAAAAAAAAAAAAAAAAAAAAGGACAAAGGAAAATAAAATAAAACAAAACAAGCTCCTTCCCAATTATCATTGTTCTGCAAAGCCCAGATCCCTATTGTTTGTTGTTGGTTTGTTTTTGAAGCCTGTAATCCTCTCTCCACCCCCTTGTTTTTGGGCCATACCAAGTTGTGCTCAGGACTTCTGACCTTATGTTCAGGCCTCACTCCTGGTGGTGCTGAGGGGACCATACCTGATGCTGAGATTCGAACCAGTGTTGGTTGCATGCAAGGCAAGTGCCTTCACTTCTGTACTAACTTTCTGGCCCCTAATGTACTTTCCTTTAGCAACTTCTGAAAAACTGTTTTCTTGTAGTCATCCTAGTGGAATATAAGAAGGAAGACAGTATTTGTTCTTTTTGGATTATGGGGAATTCTATTTAGCATCCTAGCTACAATATGTATTACTTGGACTTTATTCAACCATAGAACCCAGGACCCTTGCACGCAAAGCACGCCCTCATCCCGTTGCGCTATCTCTCCAGACCCTAAATCAGTTGGCTCTGATTTGCTGCTATGTATTCATTATTGCAAATTATTGCCAATGCCCACTTGATACTTGCCACTAGATGTTTTGATAATTGATGATAGGACGAATGTCCTATCTTTCTGGAGTCCCTACTGCTCCAGAACACTTGTTTGAATCTTGGCTTTATTACTTACTAGGTGTGTTGACTGCTTAACAATAATAACAGCTTATCATAAGTTATTATGAAAATGAAATGAATTGTTACAGGCATGAGTTTAGAAGACAGTCAATACAATACAGTAATATTGTATTTTTACAGTCTTAAAAATACATTTTGGAATTTTAATTTAAAAATGATAACTTTGGATGTTCATATTTGATTATACTTAGAATTAAATTTTTTTTTTGGAATAGGGTATAGCAATCTGATTTTTCTGTTTGTTTGTTTTTGTTACCAGGGACTGGGGGAGAGTGGGAGTTAATGTGTTCTTGTTGTTCTTATTTGTTTCTATTTTGTAGTGTCAGGGTCTAACTCATGAGCTCAAACGTGCAAGCCATGTCCTCTAACAGTGAGCTACTTTTCTGACCGTAAATTTGTAATTTTTAATGTTTACGTAGTAGTCTTTATTTTAAGATATTGAGAACACTGGGCTGGAGAGATAGTACAGAGGGTAGGGCATGTGCTTTTGCACATAGTTCTATCCCTGACACCTCATGCCCACACACTCAGGAATCACTTTTGGCGGAGCACAGGTTGTCATATGGGATGCTGGAGAGTGGACCCAGGTCAGCTGCATGCAAGATTCTGCCCTCTGTACTCTATACACTCCGCACGTCTGTTGTAAATTAAGTGTGTTGTTTGATTCATTGCTTGAAAAAGAAAAAGCTTTTTCTTGTTGTAAATGTTGAAAATGAAGTTACTTTTCATGCATCGTAACATTAAATATAATTTTTTAAATTCTTGGGCCGCACCCATTTGTACTCAGGGATCACTCCTGTCGGCAGGGCGAGATGTGTGGTACTGGGGATCAAGCTAGGGTTAGCCCCAATCAAAGCATGCACAAAGACGTCCCTGTTCATCTCTCTAGCCCTATACAGTTATTCTTTGTGATTTACTTCTTGATTTGGATGAAAATTAATATTTCATTCTAGAGTAAAAACTGAGATGGAAATACATTAAAAAAGCCACATAGATATATAGCTAATACTTAAGGATATTTTTTTCAATATATGAAAAGTATTTCTTCTGTTTTCCAGGTGCAAATTCATGTTATGAAAATTTTCAAATATGCACAAAAGTAAAAAAGATTTTCAAATAAATTTATCCCATGCCCTTATCTAATTATTGATTTAGGAAAGTGAAGTGTGTCTGGCTTTATTTTGCTAGCCCACAGAATTGTCCAGGGAGGCAATGCAGTCCAACAAATTGTTGACTTTATTCAGTGGCAATAAAAGATGAGATAATAGAGATTGGAGAGATAGTATAGCAAAGGGGTGTTTACCGTGCACTCCATCCCAGTGATCCCCTGAGTACTGTCAGCAGTGATTACAGAGCACAGAGCCAAGAGTAAGCCCTGAGCACTGCTGGGTGTGGCCTACCCACCAAATGGTGAGATATTGGTTTTAAGAGCACTGTCTAGAGACTGGATAATAAAGGGAAAGGCAAACCGTGGTACCTTTGGCGCTTATTTCATGTTCTGTATTTTATGAGTATAATCTGAGCCCTGGAGAGGTGAAGTGAATTGCCTGAATTGCAAAGTTTAGTTATTTGGGAAGTTCAGAACAAAGCTAGACTCTAACCTGAATCTGACACCTTTTCTCTTTGACTGTTTGTTTGTTTGTTTGTTTGTTTGTTGAGTCATACCGCACGGTGCTTAGGGCTTACACCTGCCTCTGTGGTCATCGATCATTCTTGGTAGTACTCAGGGGACCATACGGGATGCTGGGGATCAAACTCGGGTCAACCTGTGCAAAACAAGCACCTTACCTGCTGTACTATCTTTTCTGCTCCTTCTCCTTAAATTTTGTCTGCTCTCAAACTATTTTGTTTTGGCATGCTGTGAGTGGCTTTGAGTTTATGTGTTTTCACAGTGATGTGGTTTTAGAACCATGGTCTTGAGAGTGCCCTTAAATCTGTGTTTATTTTCACTTTAGCCTTTTCTTTCAGTGAATTTCCAACTTATTTTCTCTTTTTACACAGGATCCAGATTCTGACCATTTCTTCCTTCATGTTGGTATGCATCTGGGTAGACACCTCCTATCTTTTCATTCTCCTTTCCCCAGTTGAGTCAAAGCAAGTCAAAGCAAGCAACACACTTTAGCTAGAATGTCCTGAGGAGATAAAAGAGTTTCTGTCTTTTTTGTCAGCACCTGGCAGTGAAATAGTAAGAAAGTGAGAAATGTTTTATAAACAGCTTCTCCTCTTTCCCTTCAGAAAACCACCCTTGCTGAGAAGGAGTACCAGACTAATAACTGACTGCTTGGTTTGCAGGGCAAAGGACAAGCCAGAGAAAATAGTGGATGGTGAGCTGCCGTTGGCTCAGTGCATGATGGTTTGAGTTTTGGGGGACATTTGGTAGAAGCTTTTCCTTTGACTCTCATTCTGCTCTTCCACCTTATGTCTAAAGACCCTTCCCTCAATTAGGAATACTCCCAGAAGCTTAATTTATCTTTACTTTCTCTCTTGAAAAGTGCTGTAACCGAGGTATGTTGTGCAGTATTAACTATGTTCTTTTGGGAATTTGCTGTTTAACCTTAGTCTCTGGTGGTAAATTATCTCTATGTTGGGTGCCCTCCTCCTGTGATCTAAGTGAAATTGCCTTTGGTTGCAAATTGAGCTAGTTGTCTCCTGTGGCAATAGAGGCTAGTGGGAAGCCTGCCAGATACCTTCCTCCAAATCTTGATGATACACGGTGGCATATGTTGTGCCAGGTACTGTTGTTGGCATCAAGATTCGTTGGACAAGGATTTTTTCCCCTTTGGTCATGATGCTGATTGAGCAGGTGCTTGGGGAAGAAAAGAGTCTGCAGACACAAAAGTAGTAAATAGTTTTGTGCATGGAAACAAATAAGTATTTGGTATTTTCCATGTGTTCAAGAATAGAAATATGAGTGGAATATGGTTTGGGTCACACCCAGTGTTCAGGGGCGGTTCTTGGTTCTGTGCTCAAGAGTGACCCTTTGCAGTGCTCAGGGGTTCATAGGTGGTGGTGGGGACTGAACCAGGCCAGCCACGTGCAAGGCAAGCACCTTAGGCCTGCTGCTCCCCCTGCTTTTCTTTATGATTCAGAGTCCATCAAGGATTTCAGCTTGACCTGCTAACTCCCCACAAAAACACCAACAGTTTTTTTTTAATTTCCTTTTTGGGGGTCACACCCAGCAATGCACAGGGGTTATTCCTGGCTCTGCACTCAGGAATTACTCCTGGTGGTCCATATGCTCGGGGTCCATATGTGATGCCAGGACTCACACCCAGGTTGCCTGTGTGCAAGGCAAAATGCCTCCCCGCTGTGCTATCGCTCGGCCCCCAAAAGGTTTTTAATGTTGTTTTTTTTTTGAGGTCAGACTAGAGTCTTAATGTGATACAAAGTATGAGTCGTTTCCCTAAATAATGATCACACTGCAGTTTGTAATAATTGTGATAATAGTGTTGGAAAGGCCTCTTTAAAGCCTGCCTTGGCTTGGAGACTTTATGAATCTAGGTCTGGCCCAACCTTCTTCACTGCTTGGCTCCTCAGCCTACATCTCAACCTCAGTAATCAATTTTCTAGCCCAGAGCTTCTCAAACCTGACTGTGCCTCAGAAATATTAGTAAATGGTATAAAATTATTCCCAAGATTCCTCCATTTTTCTAGCCAGTATTGAGAATCACTGATGTAGCTACACTGGACTCATTGTTTTTTCTTAAAAAAATGAATGTATTTTTATAACTCTATGCCTTTGTCTTTGGTTTACCTTGTATTTGTTTTAATTTTCATCTTTTCTTGTCTCTTCTCATTTCCACTGAATAAGTTCCCAGTAGCTTTTTGAGATAGCATTTTTTCTGTGAGGTTTTCCTAACTCACTTCTGATTTGAACGCATCTGTTTTTATCTTCCTACATTTTACATTTGTATTGTTCTATTTTGGCCATCAGGTCTTTATTTGGTTGTTCAGTGTTTGCTTTTGAACAGTTCTGAATTCCTTGTTTCTGATAGCTGCTACGGTAAGTGAATCATGGTCAGTACTCTCTTGTAATTATTTACCGAGTAGCGACCAGTTAACTCATTTATATGCTTCTGGTTAGATCTCAGTCTGTCCACATCTTCTCCTGGAAATACATGAAGAAATAAAATTCCGTAAAATGTAGGAATTGATTAAAGTGTTTCTAGTAGTGGACTTTATATGAACACACTTTTTGGGGTTGTTGCTCCACGTGTCACTAAAACCTCTGGGGTGTGGGGCCAGAGAGAGAGAGATAGTATGTAGTGGCCATCTTTAGTTCCATCTCTGGTATTATAAGGTCCCCTGTGCATACCAGGAGTGACCCCGAGCACAGAATCAGGAATAAGCCCTGAGCAATACTGAGAACCCCAAACAAACAAATTAGGAAATACAAAAAAATAAAATATTTGGGCTGTAGTCACTAAAATCTCCAGGGTACACTTAGCAATAGCTGCCACTTGGTCCGAAACTCTGGAGGGAGGCTCACCTCTGTGGCAGCCACTTACCATTAAGTGCAGCTGAGGGCCGTCATGTTAAGTGGTCTATGAGACTGCTGGTTTGGAGAGTCATGCCACGCATGTTTAACATGCCACCATTGAGAAGATGAGCTCCCAGTCATTAGTCGAATGGCATTTAGTCCGGGTGAGGCTGTAACAGAGCTGCCTCCTGACAAGGGCCTGTCTGTAGTGTGACAAGATTTCTCCCTGCAGTGGCTAAAGAGTTTTCTGAACAGCTTGGTTCGTGGAAGGCAACTCGTTGTTCATAAATTTGTGGGTAGCCATCTCTTACTCCTACTACACAGGAACAGTTTTGCTTCTTTTTTTTTTTTTTTTTTAAACAAAACAGGACTCTGGAGGTCTGTGCAGTGAGCTGTACTGCAGCTACTGCCGGCTCACCATGGGTGTAGTGGGAAGACAATGGTGGAATTTGAGTTTCCTCAGGCATTTCCATCTTCCCTACGTATTAATATACCACATCACTTACCAACTTAAACATTTTTTGTGGTTTTTATTTATTTTTAATTAAAATTTAAAAAGTCGTAATGCTGTGATTCACAAAGCAGGTCATAATGTAGTCGCTTCAGTCATGTAGGGTTCCAACCCCAGGCCTGCCATCAGTGTCACCTTCCCTCCACCTACCAGTGGTCTCCAGCTTATTCCCTTAGCAGGTGCATAAAGTTTTTATTTCGTATTGCTTGGTACTGTAACATGGCAAACAGGATGATCAGAAAATAGATCAATAGGAGTCAATCTGTGATGTTTGGTTGTTGAATCTGAGCTGGTTGGTGCTGCTTGAGCCTTCTGTGGTACTGTTTTTGCTCCTTGAGCTTGGTGGGCTTCTATACAATTTCCCATCAAATTTGCTGCTGCTGGGCTTTGGTGCTCTGACATTTGGGGGAGTTATTGCTGGGTTGTTAAATAGTGGAGGAGGTTGGGTGTGGTGACTGATAGGCTTTAACTTAAACATTTAAAAAATATGCCATGATTTATATTTCTGTTAATTATAGGGTATCATGCAAATAACATTCCAATACCATGCCCTCCACCAGCTTGTCTTCTCTCCCTAACGTTTTGCCTGTGTCAAATTTGTTTTCTAGGTACAAATCATTTTTGGGGGTGGGAGGCATACTCAGAAGTGCTGGGGGCCTGGTGTGGTGCTGTTCCTGGCTCTGTGCTTGGGCCTCACTCCCACTGTTGCTCTGGGGACCTTTCGGTTCTGGGGATTAAATCAGGCCTCTTAGATGCAAAACATACGCTCAGTGCATTGCACTAGCTCTCTGGTCCTATTATCTTTTCTGATACATCCTCTTCTTTCTAGTTCAAATCTTTACCTCCCTAGTGGCAAAAGAGGTTCTCTAGCAGGTTAATTATCTTCCCTTAATAGTTTCTCTTGAATCTCAACTTAATGACTGTACCATGCATCTCTTTGTTCTGCTTGCAAGTGTTGTTTTTGGAACCGTTTTCTACCTGACAGCGATATCAGAGCTTCCTTAAGGTAGCTGTCATTTCTTTTGTCTGACTTCACCTCCAGGTAGTTGTGAAAATTCTTTTCTCTGTTTCTAAAGAACATTTTTCATTTCCTTGTTATAAAATGTATAACATTATTCCCAGCTGTCAATTACAATCTGTATAATCATATTCTCAGTTGTCAGTTTTTCCGTACCCTTAATATTGTGTATGTTATGGCTGGGATGCGAGGGTCACACCTGGTGTATCTTAGTGCCACCCCCATTGCTGTGCTGTGGTGCGGACACTCAGTGCTTTGGGATGAAACCTGGGGCTCTTGCATGCAGAATATGTGTATGTGTTCTATTTTTAAAAAAAATTTTATTATACCACTGTGAAATATTCAATTACAAAGCTTTTTTGGAGGGGCTGGAGCGATAGCCCAGCGGGTAGGGCGTTGCCTTGCACGCGGCTGGCCTGTGCCGGCCTGGGTTCGATCCCCGCATCCCATATGGTCCCCTGAGCATCACCAGGAGTAATTCCCTGAGTGCAGAGCCAGGAGTAACCCCTGAGCATCGCCGGGTGTGACCCAAAAAGCAAAAAAAAAAAAAAAAAAAAAAACAAAACAAAGCTTTTTGTGATTGGGTCTCAGCCACACAACACCCAACCCTGGAAATGCTTCAGATGTTCAAAATAATTGGATTGATGCATAAATGACTATGTTTTTATGGTGGAGTACATATATAAGGCAGGATAGCATGGATTCAACTCCTATTATATACATAATATTGAAAGAAGCAAGGCAAAAATGAACAGTTTCTATTCTTTTTTAATATTCAAGATAGGCTAAATGAATCAATATTATGTACATTTTTTTCTAACCAATTTTTTTATATATTGCTACATCCAAGAAAAAACCTGATCTTTCCCCTATAAGTTTCATCAGTAAATGCTCAAGATGAGAGCCTTCTACTGACAGTATACCACCTACGCGGCAGAGCCTGACAAGCTACCCGTGTTTTATTTGTTATGCCAAAAACTAGTAACAATTATGGACCTCAATTCCATGACCTGAAGAATGGTTTGAGGCTCTTCCTGTCCCTGAGCAAGCAGATGCCCTTGGGCTACACTTGCTTGTGACAGGATGTGTGGAGATGTTACTGTGCAAATCAATGAACTACGGGAAGACAGTGATACAGTGATCACTACATATGTTGTAAAATACAGAGACGATTTAGGAAATTGTGGCTACAAACTCAGTGCTTACCTGTGGGCAACCACTGAAGTAGGGACCAGGAGGGACTTTTGGTAGGACCAAAGAAATAATGATTTTAGTAACCAAGTGACATTAGGCAAATGATCCTACCTCTAGATTATTTGTTCATCTCTTCCTATGAAATAATATAACCATGTTATGAAAGCTGTAAGTGCTAAGGTGTTCAGTGAGGTAAAGCTATATGTAGTTGTTAATTCAGAGTTTGGCTAGTTAGTAAACATTAAATAAATAGGAATATTTCCCCTGTTTTCTTTTTTTTGTTGTTGTTGTTGTTTATGTACCATACCTGGTGATGCTCAGGGGTTACACCTGGCTCAGCACTCAGGAATTATTCCTGGCAGTGCTCAGAGTGCTATATGGGGATGCCAGGGATTGAACCCAAGTTGGTTGTGTATAAGGCATGCACCTTACCCACTATACTACTACTCTGGCTTCTATATTGTTACTTCTTTTAATACTAACATTCTTCTATATTGAAACTCTTACCATGTTTTGAAACAGATGCAACATAGACTTTTTATTGAGGAAAACAAAGATTTGAAAAAGTTGGTGAAGTTGAAATAAAATTTAGAAAGAATGATAAGGCCAAGGAGTTTTTTGGGTGTTATATTCAGAGCTTTAAATTCCCAGAATGATTTGAGACCTTTTAAAATGCCCTGTGCCTTTAAAAAATTGCGACTTTGGGTATTTTATTTATTAGTTCTTTAAAATAATCACAAGGACAAATTAATTTCTAACAGGCAGTGCTTATCCATATTGTGTGTGTTTGGTTATTACTATTGTATATCAAAATGAGTGGGTTACTTTCTCAGAGTCATATAAGCTAATAAGTTGTAGAGCTCAATTTTGAATTATCTCTTTTTTATGTTGCCGTTATTCGTGATTTAATTTTTGACAGCTACCAAAAATAGCTGTTAGCTTGTATTCAGTATACATGTAAATGCTCTCAGAGTATTTAACAATGGTGGATCACGAGAAAGCACTATTGAATCAACATTAGATTATAACCATGTTCCTGAACAGAATTCCATTTCCTATGGCTATGCAGCAGAATCTGGTTTATTTCTTAAATTTCAGACCCGCAGGGTTAATTCTAATTCAACAGAGTCCATATTGAAGTACTCAAATTGGGATTTGGGAATATGATTTGTAATCCAAACTTTGGTGATTTAAAGATTACAGACAAGAATTTACAGGATGGATGGATGAAAACAATCCTAGGGATAGTCTGGAGGGAGATTGGCTCTTTGGAGGTGGGTGTGGTAATAACTTCATCACTATCTTCCCGTTCATCATCTATTTGCTCGAGTGGACACCAGTAACATCTCCATATGTCCTGTCTCATGATAGTAGAGCCCAAGAGCACCTGCTTGCTCCAGGAACATAAAGAGCCTCAAACCATTCCATCAGGTCATGGGAATGAGGTCTAAAATTGTTACTGGTATTTGCCATATCAAATATGACACGGGCAGCTTGCCAGGCTTGCCGTGCGAACATCATACTCAAAGAATTTATAAGTACTGACCCCACTGTAGACCATGCTACTTCCAAAATATTTTACAGGGTTGCTTCCATATTGATTTATTATATGCTCGCAGCCTTTGAGGTTTACTGTGGTGAAGCCAGATTTGGTACTTTGCAGTCAGATTTAACTATACTCTAAGGATTAAAAAATGACTTCACCAAGAATTGCTTATCCACTAGGTATTGAAAACATATATCCATTGGGTATTCACTCCTTCCCAGCCGTCACTTGTTCTCCCAACATTATTATTTGTTAATAAGTATTACATAGCTCTTGACTTTAAATTTATTTTTAATAGGCCTATTTTCAGTTCAGAAAGTTGTCATTAGTGTTGTTTTCAATTTAAGTGTGCAGATAAAGTTAAGTGGCTTTTAGAACCCAGGGAGGTCATAATGATACCAAAATGTGGATGGTAATCCTCTTGTCTGATTTCCAGACTCTTGTTTTGTTTTCTACTGAGTAGTTTTTATGTATTTATTTTTTAATTAAAATAGACCACTTTTGCCTTGTACCCATTATTTCTTAAGAAGGGAGTTACTTCAGGAAATACGACAGGGATTAAGGCACTTGCATGAGGCCAACCCCAGTTTGATCCCCAGCATTGCTTACAGTCCCTTGGAACCCAGGGTGATCGCATGAATAAGGGTGTCGCGAGGAATAAGCCCTTGACACCACCGGTGTGGCCCCCAAACAAAAAACAAAACGATGACAAGGAAAGTCATATGAGTCCAGCCTATGAAGAAATAACGGACGTGGAGAACATTTTCTGCACGCAG